>JACXGM010008408.1:0-22532 GCA_016801145.1 Umbra pygmaea | reverse complement strand
GCATAGAACGTAATTTAGGTTTTCAAAATAGTTTCCTGAGAACGTAATTTGGGAGAAATTCTGAGATTTACGGTTGCCATAAATGATAAAAAATAAAAAACATAAAAGAGTTGGGTAATTGGCTCAACAGCTAACACAAACAGAAAGTGACGTCCAGTCCACAAAGTAAGTGAGGTTCATTATTAGTAAGTGTTAAGGCTCACCTTGATATTAGTTGTTGAAACAAGGGCTGCTCAAACTACTTTCAGGACAGTTCACTGCCAACTTTTGCACTTTGTATTTCAGCATTACAAAGCTGTCCACTGCTTGTCGTATTAGTTTTCTTTCTTTTGCAATCTCACTTCTCATGAGTTTAAGTTGAAACTCCTGCATTATTTTGGTGAGGTATTTTCATTAATTGAAATAAACTTTTGGATAATTTAGTATCACAGCTCTGAGACAATTGTTTTAAATTAAAAACATGATAAATTAATATGGGAGGCTTTGGGTTACAGAAAAACCACACTTCAGGCTAAGTTTACTGTTTCATATTTCATACAGGGAATCTCCCCAGGATGGCAAAGACACTGCATTTTATCATTTGTATCCACCTGAGGGAATTGCCCAAGGGGTCCATTTAAGTTTCCTTCTAATTTCGGAACGTCTTTATTAACCCCAGCCGACGTGTTCGGTGCCCATTGAATTAGCACAGTTGGTTCTCTCACATCAAAGCCCTGCTCGAGTCAATAGAAAGTTCACATTGCAAAAGTTTAATTAGAACACTCAACAGTGCTGTACATACATCTGTTGGCTATTTCTGGACTATGAGAAAGAGCAAAACACTATATATTGGATTGTTTGCATTTACATAATAATTTCTATAGTATTTGAATTCACACTGGCATGTTCCAAGACAAAAATCACACCAGAATGTTGATAGAGAATTAAAGTGATATGCAGGCACACTGTTGATCTGGATGGTCCTGAAAGGTAAATAGCTCACCTGTGATGTAGCAAGTCAGTTTGTTTCCTTGTTAAATTACAGCATGGGTCCTTCTAGTGTACAAGTGTGAGCAATTTTGGTGATGATGCATGTTTATTATCACATCGACAGCAGGAATGTGCAGACCGGTAGTGTACTTCTTTGCGCCCAGCTCGTCACAGAGACAAATCACACATGCAAAGGTCCAGGGTGTCCCTGTCGGCTATATTGCATTCACTATTTTGAGAGGGTGTGTCTTAGCCTAGCAATATTTGAAAGTGTACACAATATAATAATCTGTACAGCAGTACAAAAAGTAGTATACGGTGCAAGAAGTGGACACTCGAGGAAATACTTTTAAACCTTTAATATAATTTTTATTTTACCATTATTTAACCAAAATAAATATCAGAGGCAGCTCCACACCTGTCTCATTTCTGGCTTTTTAAGTGACCATAATCGGGATGGCTAGAGGAAGTGGGGAGCGTACAAACTGACGGCTGTCCTTCTGTTACTGTACATCTTTAGACTGCCTAAATGAAAAGCTCTAAATTCTACCAAGCTTCTTCGAGAATGCCTTCTCTATACCTAGCTTCTTACAGAATGCCTTCTCTATACCAAGCTTCTTACAGAATGCCTTCTCTATACCAAGCTACTTACAGAATGCCTTCTCTATACCAAGCTTCTTACAGAATGCCTTCTCTATACCAAGCTTCTTGTAATTTCTTCATACAGCTGTTAATGTTACTAATTTCACAATATATCTATTACCTTTTCCATGACACAATAAATATGTGTTACTGTTGCAGTCATGTACTGTCTATGCATGCAGACAGAAATGTTTGAAATATTTTCTAATGACTTTCAAAAATATTTTCTAATGAAGCACAGGATTGTACTAAGTTAACATCTATCTTATGGAAAATAACTTGTGTGCTCATGCCAGGTGTGTTTGTTGCTTCCCTCGCTATTCCCAAATGTCTGTAACCCTGATGCCAATGACTGTTCTCGTGTGGCTAGATGCTGTCCTTCGATCCAATTATCTCCTAAGGCCAGACGCCCTTTTTCAAATGGGAGAGCGGTGACAGGGCCAGTCTCAAGGGAGATACTGTACCAGACTCATCGGGCTGTCAGATTTACTGTGCTGTGTATCTACTCGGGGCTGGCACATCACTGCTAAACTGTCACTCCTGTGTCTGTGTTTTTTAGGTGTGTGTCCGTGTGTGTATGGATGCACGTGGCTGGGTGCGCGTGTGTTCATCTGCATGCGTGTCTGTTTGTGCAACATTGTAGCCAGTCAATGGGTTGAGCCTTTTCCCTTGACAGCAGGACTCCTTCGGGGTGAACACAGTTATGCCCTTGTCAGCGGTGTCAGGCAATGACAGCATCCTAACCCTGCCCACAAGATTTCCTCAACTGGCTTCGCAGAGATGCGAGTCCCTTGCCTCCAGTGTTGGGGACGTAGTTTTCAATCTGAGGGGCCAACATCCTGTCCCGCTTTATTCCGTCAAGCTATACCACTGCAAGGTGCTCATCGAAGGTGACATTGCATTTCAGTGTTTGCGCTGCAAGACTACAGCAATGGGCAGCTGAAGAAAATTATATGTAAATAAATCCATATTTATTGATGTATTGCTGGCTGTCTGCCAAATTGTCACAGATGGAGCATGCTGTTGTAAGTTTCGTGAAATAATCTTATAGAGTGCCGCTTTAATATTTAGCAAATAAAACTTGAATGAAGCGGTACATTCATGGCTTATTTACATAGACACAAACACATCCTTGTACAATGGAAAGAAGCTTACACCGAGCAGTCTGAGGACGCCCGAATCCATCCAGGCATAATCTTCAGACACCAGACTGACAGGCAAAGCCACTGGTTTCCTCAGCTCCAGTCAGAAGACATTGATGTGGAGGGAAGCATGCAGATGAGGGGTTGGTACTGTAGTGCAGTCAGTGACCTGCACGGTTTAGCTTATCACAGCCTGCGCAGGATGTCTTGTCAGTGGTTTAAATCAGACTCTTGCCCTTCTCTCTTCATTCATATTGCCTATGCCCCCCCGCTCAATGAGGTGGACATTCAGTGGGGAACTTGGAGGACGATAATACCCCCCTACCCTCTGCCATCCTCACCTCCCGTCGTCACATCCTGTGCATTTAGGAGCAAAGAGATCACAATACACAATCCTAAACACACAGACACACAAACACACACACACACACACACACACACACACAGACACACACACACACACATAATACAGTATAAATTATAAACCCAGCGCAATTGACTTTTTACACAAACGCATGTATCATTCCTATCTTGCACCCGACGCATATGGGACTTTTCCCTCCACAGACGTGCGTCTGTAAATTAGGGAATGAACTTGCGTTCGTTGGGCGGTTAAGCGAAAAGATGAGGCGTGTTCCATCGAAAACGTTCCCTAGTGCTATCTTGCAGTTCCCAAAAACAATTCCGCCACTGACCAGGAAAACCCTGGTTAAAAGTCAGTGGCGTGTTATTCATATGCTATTTTAAGGGCGCATGCTTAACCATAATTTAGCGTGCGCACAACGCGCATACACTTTGCTCCTCTCAACTACACAAATGCAGCAGTTCTTTATTATTGAAATACATAATTAGAAGGAAAAGTATTACCACACGAGGGAAGTCATTGTGGTGTCCGAAAATGTGAAAAAATAGGTATACATAGTGTACACATTTACTCAAATTATTCAGAATGAATTATTTGCACTGATATACATCAACCTCAAGGGAACCCATTCAATCAACAAGTATACACACGTAATTTGTGATGCAAATAGTAAAATCACCAATTTCTTTACTCAGAATTACTCAGGCTCAAGCCACGACTCATTTATGGCAACTTTGCCATGAGGAATCCCACATTGGATGGGTGGTTGTGATGGGGACAACGGCTATCCGTTAAAGACATGGTTAATAATGACACAATTTATTATGCCAGCAAGTGCGTAAAATGCTCTTTAATCAAAAACACACACAAACTTGCAGTGAAGCCTAATTGAACGAACATTTGGCACACTGAAAATGCGCGTCAGTTGTTTGGATAGAACAGGTACACTACTCAAATCGCATCATTCTTTGTGGTTTGTTGTGTTTTACGCAACATTTCCATGAATCATGGATGTGTTGATGACATTAATTAGGAAATATTAGCAGACTTCAGGAGACGTGATTTTGAAATGCATGTGCCGTTGGCACTTAACTTAAATGCCCAGAAATACAGAACGGAAGAGGAAAGCTTATTTGACAAAAGAGTAATCTTGGTCTAATGTACTACATTGCAAAAATATTACCATGCATTCATAACCTCGTGATTCAGTGAGAGTGAGTCCAAAACATCGGAAAGTAGGCTATGTCTTGTGACATTTCTTTATTTACATTTTGTAAAAAGAAAAATCAATAGCAAATCGCCGTTATAATAGCAATCCGCCATGAAACAAGCGCTCCTGCTCTTAAAGGTAATGTGAGATGACGCTCTGATTGGTTTATTCCACGTTACACCCAAACCACACCTTTGACCAATGAAGCTACTTTAGACCTACCCATTTTAGATTTCCGTCGGGCGCAATAATCATTTATCCCACCGGTAAAATAGCAACAGCGCCCGGGACCCTCCCACAATCTAACTTGCGTTTCGCCTTTGATACTTGCGGTTCAGATCGTTAAAATAGGGCCCTCTATGTTTATATAGGTCCAGTGGACACAGTTTTTGTTTAATTTAGCTGTATGTACAACTCATAACATCCAAGTGAAAGATATAATACCATCTTGTCAGAAAAAAGAAATTACTAATTAAAAAACAGAATCACTGAGTTGGAAAAAGAATCAACCCCCTCCCAAAAATGACTTGTAAACCTAACCAGGTGTAGTTAATCACCTTCTTAATAGCACACAGAGTCAATTGACTTTCAACTGTGATCAGCTATGGTAATTTTGATTAGCTCAGCATTAAACAAGCTTTTTCTGAAGCATTTCAGTCCTGGTAATGCAACTGAAGACAACAATCAACTATGGGTGGCAAGGCATTGTCAAAAGATCTACAGGCACAAGTCAGGAGATGGATACAAACACATTTCAAAGCATTTATCAGTGACTGGAAGCACAGTGTAGTCAATTATTAAGAAGTGGAAGTTATTTGGTACAACACAGCCCCTCCCTGGGTCAGGACGTCGCTCCAAACTTGATGAAAGAGCCAGGAGGAAACTGGTCAGAGAGGCTACCAAGAGGCCTACAGCAACTCTGAAGCAGTTGCAGTAATTCATGACAAAGAGTGGTCATTGTGTGCATGTGACAACAATATCACAAATTCTCCACAAATGTGGCTTGTATGGGAGGGTTGCAAGAAAAAAGCCACTCCTCAAGAAAGGCCACATACAGTCACGACTGAGCTTTGCCAAATCGCACCTTGAAGATTCTAAGGCCACGTGGACAAATGTGTTATGGTCAGATGAGACTAAAATGGAATTGTATGGCCTCAATGCCAAGCGATATGTCTGGCGAAAATCCAATACAGCTCAACATCTAAATAACACCATTCCTACAGTAAAGCATGGAGGTGGTAATATCATGTAATGGGGTTGATTATCTGCAACAGGGACTGGAGCACTTGTCAGGATAGAAGAAAAAATGGATGGGGCAAAATACTGTCAAATTCTTGAGGAAGAATGGGAAGAAGATTTACCTTCCAACATGACAATGACCCAAAGCCCACAGCAAAACTGACCACACAGTGGTTGAAGCAGAAAAAGGTGAATGTCCTTGCATGGCCTAGTCAGAGCCCAGACTTAAACCCCATTGAAAATCTGTGGAATGACTTGAAGACAGCAGTCCACAAACGGTCACCATCAAATTGAACTGAACTTGAGCAGTTCTGCAGAAAAGAGTGTTCAAATATTGCAACGTCTAAATGTGCAAATTTAGTAGAGACATATCCCAACTTACTGAAGGCTGTAATTAAAACAAAAGGATGGTTCAACAAAAAATACTGAAACATGGGGGTGATCCTTTTTCCAACTCAGTTGTTTTATTTTTTTATTTTGTTATTTTTTTCTAACGTGTTTTCTTGGTGTTATATTGTTCACTTGGATGTTATAAGTTGCACTGAGTAAATACAGCTGAATGTCTGTCCGTTTTCATTTCAGGCTGTAGAGTAACAAAATGTGATTATTTTACAGGGGGGTGATTCTTTTCTATACCGACTGTGTACTAATGGAAAAGCCTAAATGTGCTTTGTTTGGGATGTGCAAGCAACCTAGCTTTTCATAATTCTCATGTAGTGGTATTACTTAAAGGGCTCGTGACACTTTCCAAACATTACTTTGAAGAATGCATCAGCATTTGTCAACCCCATAATGAGCAGAAGGTTTACTGCCCATGGTTTCCTTGACAGTGATATAGAGGATGATGATAATCCTGAAGACAATGTTGACTATGATCCTGGTCATGAAGAATCAGGGTATAATGCCACCTCAGATCATTTTTAAAAGGACTTCAAAGCCTACTAAGATGACATATCATCAGTAGTCTAACATGCTATCTACTTTTAAAAAAAAACATTGTTTTAGCCCCATTATTTTACACTGCTTTGGACTTTTACACCAGGGTTTTATTCACTGGACACTAACAGATTTAAAATATACCAGGAGCAATAGCAAACTTGTTTTTAGTGGGAAGACTTCTACTACCAAGGAAGACTCCCTGATTAGTTAGTGATTCAATAGCGATTGGTCAGTCATTAAATCCTTGCATTGTTTTTTATCTATACTGGCAGGGTTGCACGTGTGAGTGTTTCAAAATAAATGTTTACATACTGTATATTCAAATGTATTTTTTTATTAATTATATTTTCACTCCGCCAACAATTGTCTGGATTGACAAGCTTTTAAATTGTTTTAATTTCTGTGAAGGTTTAACATTTGTTTTCACTTCTCCCTACAAGTAGCTACATAGTTCATTAACGTTTGAATCTACATTTCATTGTGTCCGGTGGAGTTCCATTGTGAGCAATGGTGCGTGTAGATGCACGTGCAAGCTGGTTTAGATTCTGTAGAAGATGCTCAGTCATGCGGGCCAGGGTGTGTATACTAATTGCGGCATTCCGATGATAAATAATAATACATGGTACTTGTATAGTGCTTTTCAAGGACCCAAAGACGCGGTGATGCCCGGGGGCGTCATAAACTGATGTAGGCGACCCGGGATGGTCGGGTTGGTAGTGGAATGCATTTAAATTGTCACATGGTTCTCGAACCAACCTCCCGCATGCGTATCAACTGAAGGCTTTGGTGTTGAATGAACAGTGTGGTAAGAATCAGATGACTTGACAAAACATGCCTGGAAAAAGCATGTGACATGTCTTTGACCATCACACATTTGCTGAGGGACTGCCAACAAAACAACACTTAAGGGAAATTGGACATGATAAATTGAGAGGGGAGAGAAACAGGTTCAAATCCTGCAATGTTCATTCTGACGACTATATTGAATGTCAAACTTGAAGGGAAGTGTGTGGTTGGAGACAAGTAGAAGGAGCATGGTGTTTGTCAGCCTGTTCATAATATCAAGGCATACGGAAAACAAGAAAAACAAAGTCTAGGGCTAGTAACTTTGTTCATTACAAAGATACAATATTGTTTTTGGGATACAAAATGTTTATTATAAGGGGAATGTGGTCTAAATGGACTACACAATTTAGCAAAAAATATATAAATGTATTAAATAATGAGTTGGTCATTGAGGTAAAACATTGTTGGAGACAACATGAATAGCCTATTGTCCACAGCTACAGTACCAGTTTGCTCATTTTTGCTGTAACAGAATTGTTTCTATTATTTTACACCCTGACAATGTCTACAATCGAAGCCCAATGTTTCTACTCAACCTTTAAATTACAATGTACTGTAACAATAGGGCTAATAAATAGATTTTCATGTAATTACAGCTACATAATAGACACCACTCTTCTGGCAAGTCTTTCCACAAGATTCCGGAGTCTGTCTGGGAGCACTTGTCCTCATTTAGCCAAAATAATATTTGTGAGGTCCAGCACTGATTTTGGACAAGAATGCCTGTCTCGCAATCATTGTTCCAATCCATCCCAAGATGTTCAGTGGGGTCTGCGGTCTGTGGTCTGTGCAGGCCACTCGAGTTGCTCCACACCAAATGTATCGAACCATGTCTTTATAATAATAATAATACTTTCAATTTGAAGCACCTTTCAAGAAACCCAAGGACAGTGAACAGCAATGAAAGACAAGTAATATTATAAGCAATACTAATATACTGAAGGGGTAATAAGGGATAGATAGAGCTGAGGGAGGAGCAAGCTGTTCTGAAGGGAAAGCCAAGCTGAACAAGTGAGTTTTAAGTCTGTTCTTGAAGGTGGTGATGGAGTCTGAGTTGCATGTGGCTGAAGGGAGAGATTTCCATAGTTTGGGGGCAGCAACGCTGAAAGCCTGGTCCCCGATGGTACTGAGTCTAGTTTTTGGAATGTTAAGAAATCCAGAGTCAGGGACGCGGAGACTACGGGAGGGTGCGTGTATAAGGAGGAGATCAGAGAGGTAAGAGGGGGCCAGGTCATTGAGGCCCTTATAGGTAAGGAGCAGGATCTTGTAGGTGCATTTGAGAACCCTGGCAGCAGAGTTCTGGACATACTGAAGCCTATCCATGGACTGCACTTTGGACCCCACTTTGAGTACAGGGGCATTATCATGCTGGACCAGGAAAGGGCCTTCCCCAAACTGTTGCGACAAATGACCCAATTGTCAAAAACTGCATGCAGGGGACCCTTCACTGGAACTAACTGGTCTAGCCCAAACCCTGAAAAACATCCCCAGACCATCGTGACCCCTCCACCATAAGTACTGATGTCCACATACTTTTGGCCATATAGTGTTGTTAAATCATTAACACATTAACAAGCTAGTTGGCTAATGGTAGCTAACCAGCAATGCAAAACTCAGACCCCACAAACTGAACTGCAGCATCATTTACATAATTAAGTTTTTCTATATGAAGTTACTACAGCAGCTATTATTGCAGCTTGCTAACAACAATAAACAAGCAAGTGAGCTACAGTAACAATAGCCTCCATGCTGGCCTAGTTCAATGTGAGCAACCACTGTAACAAAATACAGGTACTGTGTAACAAAATAAAAGTTGCATCATTAGACAACCACTACACTAGAGTTCTGTGTTGGTAGTGCATGGATCTTTCAGTACCAGAGTCGTGGTTCCAATACCCACAGGGACCCGTAAGCAAATCTACAGACATTGTATTGTCACTTTTTTATAACAAACATTTTTCACAATCCGTCATAATAATCATTCAACAACATTTGATTTGTTCATCATTGCAAATAGATATATAATTAACATCACTATTCATTATATCTTGCAAATGTAACATTACATGATTGCATATCCAGGCAAGCAAGATGCATCCATCAAATTAATGTCTGCTGCTACACAGTAATTCTGAATGTTTGTTTTTAAATAAATATCAAAAGAACATTCATCTCAGAATAGAAGGATTCAAACTCTGTAACTGAATGGTATACTACCTTTCCCTTGATCTTGTGGGCCTTCCACCATCTATAATGTGGTTAAATACCGTATTAAGTACCACCTCTCATATTTAAATCATTTATTCTTATCCAGAGTAACTTACAGTAAGTATAGGGACATCCCTCTGAAGCAACAAGTGCCTTGCTCAAGGACACAAAGGCATTTGGCACAGGAACCAAACTGGCCACCTTCCAACTTTGAGTCTGATTCCCTAAACACTGAGCTATGTAATACTCCATACTTAGTGTATGTAATCTGCATACCTTTGTCTATCAACTCTTGACAATGAGTAGCCGGGGGCTTGTTACCTGCATCTAAAGGGGGGCCAAGCCTTAAAAATGTGAATTATGTGATTTGCTGCTTGCTGAGAGCTGTTTTTGTACATCTGAATCACCTCATAGGCAGCAAACTTCACTTCCCCTGAGGCAAGACGCATATATACCCAAAGGCATTGTAACAGAGCTAAATAACTTCTGTTTAGATTTTTTTGTGTGTGTTTGTGATATTTTTGTTGCAATGTGAGAAAAAGCTATTTATTACTCAGCCTTTGAACACAATGTATGTAAAGTATACTTTGTTCATAATCTCTCGGGGATGTGCTACACATAAGCATGAATTGTACTATAGGTATATCGTAGAAATAATTTGTGTGAGATAGCATGCAGCAATTTTTCCAGTGTCTTGGACAAATGCCAGATGTGTAGGTGTTATTTTCTTTTGATTTTGGGAAGGTGAGAGTAGAGGACTGGACCACTTTGTCCTGGTTATGATCTCATCTTTTTACTTGAATAGACCCAGATCTTTCAAGCGTCTGTCCGATTACACAAGACTTAAACGCTGGTTCTGTTGGTTTAGCAAGCATTGCTTTCTTTGGTTCATTGTGTTATATTTTTTAATAAAATAAAATGGACCATGCTTAGGTTTTTTACAGTATTATTGCTGTCATAATTTTATTTATAAACTAAATATATAGAGTAATAATTATGCATATTGTTATTTGTAAACTGCAGATACAATTGTTTGTATCTTTTTAATTCTGGTTACAAATAAATTGCTCTTTTGTTTTTGGAATTTGTAAAGTGGGCATTGAATATGTTGAAAAATCTGAATTAAAGCGCAATTTGCTTAGATAAGAGGAATATACATTGCTCAAGAAAGAACGAGCTCTCTCTTGCATCTGATGTCTTTGATGCCAAAGCAGCTGCATCACTGAAGTCCTATTTGTCCGGAAATCATGTCATTTCGAATGCAAGGCATACACTCTTGTTGCAACAGGAGAGTGATCAAGACAAAGTTTGGCCTGTTGAGTCTTTTTCTCAGAAGCAATCGGTACAGGGCAGATGGTCCATTCATCTGAGATTACTTACAATTAGCGATGGATGTCTTGTGCATTCCAATCTCTCCAGCACACCAGATCAACAGGTTTGAAATGAGGCCAACTGAAGTAGAGCATGAACCCCCACTACCCTTCCTTGTCCAAGTCTCACTCCCTCATAGCGCCGACTGATGTCATACTTTAGAGCAGTGGTTCTCAACCGGGGGGGTCCCGACCCACTAGGGGGCCTCAGAGAGCAGCCAGGGGGCCATGAGTAAACCATGAGAAAAATTATGATAAAAACAATTGTACACCAATATTTGACTGAATATATAATCCAGATATCAATTGACATTTATAAAAACATAGCAAAATCGAATAATAAAAATGAATAAATTTATATTTTTTTTGCTCTGAAATGTACAAGTTATGAACGTCTGCCAGTAGGAACATTTGATACTGCCTAGTAAGTAACGCTCACCTGACCAGTCCAAATGTTAGCTACTGTCTCATTCATTCTCAGTTTAGCTTTATAAAAATTTGCACTGCACAAAATAAGGCTATTGTTCTGGAATATAAAATAATGGACATCATTTTAATTTGTCCAGTGCAACAAAAACAGGATGATCAACAAAACGAGACTGATAAACCTGGACTAGGAGTGAAGGAGTGAGCCAGTAGGGTCCTTAAACATACTTCTCTCACTTAGTGGCATATGGACTAACAGGTGAGTGTTATTTCCACCACAGCAGTGCCTACTTTTCCTTAGTAAGGGAAGCTAAGTATGCATGTTGTTCAATGCCTGGGTGGTGGGCACCTTTTACCATTCTCTCCAGTCTCCACCAACGTCATCTAACATAAATCAGAAACATAAATCACTTCATGAGGTAAATCGTAAGGAATACGTAAATAAATGAAAACATAACCGTATCCCTTTGGGTGAATAACGCATTCATTGGCATGCCTTTATATGCTGGGAAATAAGGAGGCAAAATCATCAGTGTCTCTGGTTTTATTATTGGTAGGTATGTGTTTTGGTAAAATATTAGTTTTATTCCATTAACTACTGACAACATTTCACCCACATGCTACATACAAATATTATCATTCAGAGCATTTATTTGCAGAAAATGACAACTGGTCAAAACAACTGAAAAGATGAAGGGTAGTCAGACCTCGAATAATGCAAAGAAAATAAGTTCATATTCATTTTTAAACAACACAATACTAATGTGTTAACTCTATTGATATTTGGTGGAATAATAATAACTATATAGTAACAATAAAATGGTTTCCACCAGCATGTTCATACCAGTCTTTCACATTGATTTCAGGATAGTTTTTGCCACTCCTGGCACAAACATTCAAGCAGCTCTGCTTCGTTTTCTGGCTTGTGACCATCCATCTTCCTCTTGATCACCTTCCAGAGGTTTTCAATGGGGTTCATTTAAGAAAAAAAATGTGCAGTGGTCTCTTATTTTATTTACAGAGCTCTACATATTTAATACATTTTCTTAGGTTTGTTAAAAGGTAAAACTGACAGCACTGGCACCAAGCATTTACTTTTAATTAACATTATACAAATGTGCAGTTTTCTATCTTCTTTTTTGATCTCTTATCTAAGGGGGTACCTAAACATTTTATTGTACACAGGGGGGCCTTGAATGGGAAAAGGTTGAGAACCACTGCTTTAGAGAACTCTGCTGAAATGCAAAATAGCTGAATTAATTTACTGTAGAGGCCATACTCAAATCTGGCCCTGGAAGACAGTTCCACTATTCTTTTCATTACAACCCTCTAATCTGGGACTTAAGTGGGTGCAATTAATGATGAGGTAACACAGAGAACCAGGAGGGTCCGGGCCTCGTTGAGTAACCCTGCTGTACAGAGTAATATGCATGAAATTACTGAAACCTTTTGGTGTTTGATTGATAAATACACCCAAATACCGCAACACAGCCTTCAGCAATATATATTTTCATAAAATTATATTTTTAAATCTAGTCTTTGTGTAATGATAAGCCTTCTGTTACGGACTTCTCCCACAGCAAAATACCAAATATACTACTTTGTATTGTACAGTATGTGCGGATATATTGGAAAGTGTAGCTTTGTATACTGTAGCAGGAATGTGGGTTCTTGTTAGGCACTTTGTCCATACCGGAACCTGCTGCATGGCTTGCCCACAAAATTAAACACACACAAACACATGATCTACAGCTCCTTGAATGTCCTTATCTGTCCTTATTAATAGGCAGTGAAGTGTTAACAAACCTCGGGCTAAAACATTTATTTCAAATTTGTCTGATTAAACGGCTGTTTACACAGCGTGCTCTTGGGGTTTTGACTCAAGATGTTGGAGACAAAGAGCTGGGGGTGGTGCGGGTGGGGGTGTTGCTGGCTAACATACCACCCAGGGGGTGAGGGAAACGCTATAAGGTTGACAGACATTCTAAGGGGACCGGAAGGGAAGGATTAGTGCTATCTTTGCTCATTTCTCCAGCTCTGGGGAAAAAGAGTCAGCGGAAATAGAGGAAGAAGAGTGTATGTTTATGTGTGTGTGTGTGTGTGTGTGTGTGTGTGTGTGTGTGTGTGTGTGTGTATATATATATATATATATATATATATATATATATATATATATATATATATATATATATATATATATATACAATAAACAATACCCTACAAGCAAATGCTTTTAGTTTCACCCTCCAATTCTGACAATGACTTTATAAGGTTATTTGCCATTGACTTTGAGGGAGAGCAACAAAACAACGACAGCAGAGCAATTTAGAGAGCAGAGCAAATGAAAATGAGATTAGAGTGTCTGAGGCTGACGGATAAGGGCCGCTTTGCCTCTGGTTTTGTCTCTTGTTCAAAGCTCTAAATCAACCACTTTTGAAGGCTTGTTTCCTCTAAATGGTTACAAGGAAATCGTAGATGGGATTTTGGATCGAAGCAATGCAAAATAGTATTTTTCCATGTTTTGACAGTGTTCTGTGGTGTAAGAACCTATAGGTGGGCGTAGTGCAGATTTGGCCTTCACCATAAAAATATATTGTGTGCCATCTCAAACACAATGCTAAATATACTGTAAGGGGCCATTTCAGCCTAGGGTTAAGGGCAATTTAAGGACTATTTAAGGTTCTATTTCCTGCCTATGTTACCTCCCCTTTTTTCTATGCTTTGTAGCAGTGCTTGATATTTATATCCCCTGAAAAGTGGGTAACTGCTCCTAAAAAGAGCAAACATTTATATCTTAAAAACTGGTGGTTTGTGTGTCAGAATAACGCCATTGACAACTATTCGTTTTATGATAACGAAGTAAGACAGGTGGACATTTTGTTGTCCCTGAATAGGTGGTAGCAGCCTTTCAATGTCCCTTTCTTTGCAAATATGCAATTTCCTTCACAGTTGAAATTCAAGGTTGAATTCAAGACAAGATGTTGAATTAATATTTTTCCCAAAAAAGAAAAATAATTTCATTTAAATTTTTCTAGCCTGTTAACTCTGGACAAATCCGATTTGAATGAGTGATCTTGCACAACTTTATGGCTTAAAAACAACACAAGGCATACTGTATTTACTAGAATGTTCTATGTAAGAGATCACATTATCCTTTGTTCACACCCATGGAAATTATCTAGCCTCTGTGTTTATTAATGTCACAAATCCAAATTATAATTAGCAGGGGGCCTCTCTTTTTTGTTTAATTTTGTTTTACACCTCTTTATTATCCATCTGTGAGTTGGAATTGGGTTATTTTTGCATATCTTGCTCACCGTGACACACCTCTGAATGTGGGATGATAGCCAGATTATCATTCATTATTTATGGAAACCCTGAAGAAATTTTTGTTAACTCCCATACTCAAGGGAAAAACTCATTTTATTTGTATTTTATTTGGTTTGTTGGAAGCTTTGGTTTCTGACCTGACACTCTTAACCACTTGACTACTTCTTGCAATAGCTAAAATATCTGAAACAATCTGTCAGAAGTTGGCAACTATATCTAGCAACAGGATATTTTTTGTAAGTGGGTAGTTGGAAGGCTGGAAAATGAATATAATATATAACTCAACTAATTGTGTTAATTGTTGCACTGATTTGCTGAATTAAACTTCCAAAACTTTGGTGGAACACAGAAATTCACTTGCATTCCAGTTGTAATATGTATTTCTTAGAAATTATATAAATCCAAATGATTTAAATAAAGCCCATCTCTCCTTTACTTTCATCAAAGAAGCTGTGCTCTGCTTAAAATGTCTTCACAGAATGTCACATTCTTTTTATGCACTTTAATCCCTGACAACATACAACATGTCTAATTATGCAAGGAATGTGTGGTTTCAGTTAAGTAACAGGAAAGGTTTCGCACTAAAAATTGACACTGATACGTGTTGATGTGTTAGATCTGAGAAAGAGGACATCCTAAAAACAACATTTTTTGAATCTATAGGCTATTATTGTTTTGGTGTTAAGACATTTAAAATACTGTATGTCCTATTTTCCATATAAAACGGCAATAGATAATTGTGCGTAAACTATTTACAGTATGAACATTACCACTGTGCCTAGGAAGAAAGTGGTATGAAATAATATCAAAAGATGATTTGAGGACAGTCAGATCTATAAAAAAAAACTGCAATAGGAATGGAGTTCATGCTAGCAAGTAAAGAAATATTAAAACACATTTCTACTTCATTAGTTTTAATCTATGACAGATGTCATACTATAATTCTCTCTGCATAAAACATTTCATAAATTGCTTAAATGCATTACACTTGAAACACTATTTTTCATTGCATGAACTACTACTGCAATAAATATTATTAATAGCAATACAAAAATTTATTATAATGATATATATGTATATATAATTATACAATTTGTATCATTATAAATGAAACATGAGTGTATCTGTGGTATTTCAGTGGTATTTCAGTATATCTGATTTCTTTAAAGAAGGCACAAGATGGATCCTATAGGGAACCTGAGGCGGACTGGACCCACCCTCAGTAGTTCATCATATGACTAGGAGGGTGTGTTTTGAATGGCAGGGAGCCAAGGGGAGTAGATATGTCAGTTTATTAGATGTAACAAACCGAATGTCTTTTTGTTAGACGTTAATAGTTCCAACACGCAGTTTCCACACCATAGGCATAGCCTGCAGCTCTATGGATAGCAGCCAGTCAGGAACATTTCAGTTTTCTGAAATGTAGCTGATTCAAAACTAATTTTAAACATAAACCTAACCATATTGTTGGCTATATTGCTAACCTTATGCCTGACCCTAACTTTATAGTAATCCTAACTAACACAGTAATAACGTACATTAACGAACGACATAGTAGTGACACCTATATTATATGTTATGTACGTAGTTACTTTGTAGCAGCACATTTACCTTGTAGGGACATAATAATAAGATTTACTCATTAAGTATTTAAATGCTATGTAAATAATATGTTGTCACTACTGTTCTAGATACATAGGGATTAGAACAAATGAATATTTTGTTTACATGCATTTTTACAATCATGCACAATTGTGACTTGTTGTTTAGTTGTATGCCTGTTTTCTAATGGTATGACTCTCCCTCTCTTTAACACACACACACATTGGAAGTAGTCATAAAGTAGGCATTTCAGAAGGGGAGTAAATGACTCTGTCCTCCAAATTTTAAATTACATTTCAGATACTCTGCTATGTAAAGAAGAAATACAAAAAGTGGTTTTAATGATTCATTTTCACCACCATAATGGACACCATCCCTAGTCTTTTTTAATGTGTGGATATTGTGGTACTTTGTTTTATCCTGCTGTGTTTGAACAGGAATTATACCCCAGTAGTGACTCACACAGCTAAGCAAATATTGCAAAAACTGAAACCATAGATAAGTATCCCTTCCCAATGGTTATTTTTGACATCTTTAGTAATTATTGTCATTTTAGTTTTTCATCAGTCTACTATGGACAACATGTCTTATGTGGTTGGATAAGGTTCTATGATTGTACACATGACAACGCATTCTCACGGCAAGACGTGCGTAATGGACATTTTGCCGCATTACTTAGGCAGACTAATGATATGGCCAATCAAAATGTGAGTATTTTTACGTATTGAATCTCTGTTCTACCAGAAGACTTCAAAGAATAGACCAATAGTTTACAACAGTGGTCCTCAAACCCTTCCATGGAGGGGCTAGTGTATGCTGGTTTTTGGTCTTTCCTTTCAATTAGAGCCAAATTAGGACCTAGACTGCCAGGTGTGGGCAGAGCCTAACCAATTAGTGAGCTACTCCATCAGCCTTGTACAAAGTAAAAGCAAAAACCTGCATACACTAGCCCCTCCGTGGAAGGGTTTGAGGACCACTGGTTGACAATTTAAAGTACTTGGGGAACGTTTAATTCAGGGATAATATGCTAGGTTAGTAAGGTTAAGGTTATGGTTGACAGGATCCAGGCTATGGACCAAGGGTGAATCCAAATGCAGATGGACATAAGGAGATAACAATAATATTATTGAATAAATGAGTTCAGTGTTATAGTAAGTTGTACTGGACAACCGGAGGTATTTAATGTGACCAGTAGAGTTGGAAACCAGGTGAGTGAGATCCTGGAAACGATATCCAGGTAACTGAAGTTCAGGTAGGTATACACTTGATGGAAGGGTAACAGGTAGGTATGTCCACGGGAATGGAAGATTTCCGGAAGGAAGATGAGGAACCAGGTGAGTGAGGGCTTCGGATTATCAGCATGGGAACTGGAAATGAAGGCACGGAGAACCAGGTTTAGCAACATAATAACTAGGAACCATAAGGACACAGTACCCAGACTGGCTATACAAAATGTTCAAACATAAAATAAAGCACAGTGCTCACACTGGCTGTCTGACTACCATCAACTCCCTAATAAAGGGAGGGTGGCAATCAGCTCAGGTGTGGCAGATGTAGCAGATGTTCAGGATGAGTGATGACGGGACTGGTGCTCAGGGACTGTGCCTTCAGGAGTGCAGGGGAAATCAGGAACTGGTGCTTAGGGACTGGTGCCTTCAGGAGTGCAGGAGAAATCAGGAACTGGTGCTCAGGAACAGACAAACAAACATAGAAACAGACCAGACACACACACACGGGAACCAGGAACAGGGAATCGACACACAAGGAAAGGGAACAGCTCAGGAGGGTGGGTTCATGACAAGGGTAAGGTGAGGTTAAGGTTAGGGTAAGTTGAGGTTAGGGTTAAACGTATGAGGAGTAGTTTTCCTGCCTCTGGAAATGTCACATTTGGACATTTGGACATATGTTTTTTTACAATTTTGTACGTATTGCCATGAGAACAGCCTGGTCATGAAGTATTTTTTAATTGTAAACAGCTCAATTTGACCCACAAAATAACAGGAGGGTTATCGTGAGATAGACACTTTAAAATGTATTTAGAGTATGCTAGCATTAGCTAAAACCATGTTTTTTTACACGGCTAATATATATGGTTTTTTAGCTGGTTAGCTGCATCTGTAGTTCTACAACTACAACTATCTGTTCGTATGGACATTCCTAAGGCCAGGTCAACAATTAAACAAATTCAGAAATCATCAGTCAATAGCAAGGCACCATCTTTAGTGGTTGTTTTCAGAATGTGACTGTGAAAAACAGTCATGCTTTTGGTGATGGAAAGTTGATATGCATGGATAGTGCTGACAACCCACACTGATCCACTGTTCAGCTCATCCCAGTGTTACCTGACAATGCTGACAAACAGTCAGACCTTAAGAGAGACGGAAGCGAGGGCAAGAGGGTATCTCAAAATGCAAAACAATATTGTGATGCTTTTGACAGTGGAAAAAAGCTAAAAGGGCAGATGGCTTAAAGAACATTGCAATTGAGAAAAGGAATGGTTCCTATTGTCTTTGTTTCTGAAGAATTAAATCTGTTGAGATTTCTGAACTGGATAAGCTGAATTTGGTTTCTCATTTTACTTTAAGCATAACAGCAGCCACTTTTCCTGAGGTCCACAGAAAACAAAAAACATAACAAATCAGTGACACATAAATAGAACTGAGATATTACACAATTTAAAGATACAGCCATATACCTAATAAAATGTTAGTAGATTGTGTGTGTGTGTGTGTGTGTGTGTATGTGTGTGTGTGTGTGTGTGTGTGTGTGTGTGTGTGTGTGTGTGTGTGTGTGTGTACAGTATGTGCGACTTTGTGCACATTTTATAACTCTTCACATATGTCATTGTGACTTGAGATGAGGTTTCATAAGCATTTAAAGTTTTGCTGTTAAGTATACAGTATGATGATGAAAGGGAATGTGTGAACATTGTTCTTTATATCACTGTGTGTTGCTGTTAGCTTAATATCAGGACTGTTAAGTGAAACCTAATAGCATGACTTGTTAGGAATTTCTGGGTGTCTGAACTCTGTCATTTGATCATGTACACAATTTCGGCCTCTTCATTACACTTATATTTGTCATTAAAAAATATAATAGAATGCCAGAGTTGGTTTAGTAGTCTAAGCTTACAACTCTGGATCACATATGCCCCTGGCGATGGCGGTTCAAGCCCCAGGTCAGCCACTAGCTCTGCCCTTCCTCTCTGTCTCTCCCTACCTGTCTCCTTGGCTTCTGCTTTCTATAGTACTGTCAATAACAGTTTATGAAAAAAAATATATATATACCTGTATATACCTAAAAAATGTATATTTATCTATAAAAAAAGAATAGAAAGTGATTGTATATTATCCTCTCTTTAACTTCAGGAAAATCTAAGACATTTACCTGGTTTTTGACAATGGTTCTTTACAGGAATTTGTCTCGATTGTTACATTCAGTAGATTGTTATAAACACTAAGATATTGGAATTCTGTTACAGTAATTATTTGTATATTCATTGACAATTTGAATCAGGTGTGCTTTCTCTGGAACCACGTAATAGAAAATGTAGAACTAATTTTGTAAATTCTTGGAACAAGTTTCAAATATGTCACATGTACTGCCAGAGCCCTACAAATTTATCTCAAGCAGGCTACCTGTGTGCATGTTTCTGACCAAACTGTCAGAAACAGACTCCATGAGGGTGGCATGAGGGCTCGACGTCCTCTAGTGGGACCTGTTCTCACAGCCCAGCACCTTCCAGCTCGATTGGCATTTGCCAGAGAACACCAGAATTGGCAGGTTTCATCTTCACAGACGAGAGCAGGTTCACACTGAGCATGTGTGACTGATGTGAAACAGTCGGTGGACAGTCACAAGACAGTCTGATGCTGTGTGTGATTGTAAGCTTTTATGTACAAAACAAAGCTCAGGATGGAACTAATTAATTTTTTTAGAGATTTCAGAACCTGAACATTAACAACAACAACAGCCACAACAACAACAACAGGAAGCATTTGCTGAAATATACAAGCAAACATCTCCACAGAATATTCTAATTAGCCACTCCCACTACATGTAATACCACTGAAACATCAAGAATTATTTCTGTGAACTGCTGAGAATGTTGAACATTTACTGGATCTAGAACTATACTTTATCTGTATCATAAATGTTCCACATAGAACATCACTATTCCAAAATATTCTGTAAGGAACCCTCAGTTTTTTTTTCTGGCTCACATGGAATAAAGGTCTGGATTATAACAACTCTAAGATAACCACTAAGATCAAATACATAGAAAAATACATTAAAATGCATCTAAGGTATAAGGATGGAATTTAGAATATGCAGTCTAGTTCAGGGATGGGCAACTTTGATGAAAGAGGGGGCCACAAAAATGTTATTCACTAACAGAGGGCCACAAAAATGTTATTCATTAACAGAGGGCCACAAATATGTTATTCACTAACAGAGGGCCACAAAAATGTTATTCATTAACAGAGGGCCACAAAAATGTTATTCACTAACAGAGGGCCACAAAAATGTTATTCACTAACAGAGGGCCACAAAAATGTTATTCACTAACATAGGGCCACAAAAATGTTATTCACTAACAGAGGGCCACAAAAATGTTATTCACTAACAGAGGGCCACATTGATATTTTGGCCTCTTGTCATACTTTGTCTTACAGTGAAGTGCTTTATAGTTTTGGGTCCAGAAGACTCTTGGCTACACGATGAATAAAAAAATCCAACATTCTTTGACATTGATTTTCATGCATGATGCCATATAGAGCCCAAAAAATTTGAAACCACCGGTTGTCCATGCCCAGTCTAGTTATACATACTGTAGTTTATAAAATATTCCAATGTATTGGTGGTTCATCTAACTGGCAATAAATGCATATTTTTTACAAAATAATAACTACTTTATATTGTGGCTGTATTGTTCCTCTGTTCAATTAAAAAAATTGCATATAGAAAAATATAATAAAAAATATCTGATGTTCTGCCCACCCGTAGAAATTTATGGAAAGTTACAGTTTGTCTTTAAGTCATACAGCTATTGATCAGCTATTTATCAGCCTTTTCTCATGGTTGCACTCAGTGATTATTGAACATAACAGCAGGTTATATTTTTATAAAGAAAATCCAAACATTTGGTTCAAGCATGTTTATTTAAAAGGCATCAGTGGTGTAGGTTTGTTTCTTCCATCATGCAAATAATATCTGGCCATGTGATGAGAATAGCCCGAAAATGTTGGCATTCATATTTAAATTCCATAAGTGTGAATAATAAATGACCCAGTGGATGCTACATTGTTCTGTTCTTCTTCTGCTGCAATTACCTTGGTGTTGAAAAGTGGACCAAATACGTAACATTTCTTTAGAACGTTTTATTCCCTCTCACATGCTCTGGTTTCTTTGACACTTCAATGTAATAGCATCCCGCTGTGCGTCATGGATACTGAAACTAAGAGACAGGAAGACAGCTATTGGAGAGCAAGTGTAAGTCTTTTTAGAGCAGCAAAGACGTGGAGTGTTGACGGAAGGAAGGTGTTCAGGCTTTCACTTTCATAGTGCAACGCTTCTGTCTTCCCTCAAAAAACAATAAGAATAATTACTGTATGAATCTCAGAAGTTCAGAGAAGAAAAAGTAATTATTATGAAGTATTTTACCTGAAACATCCCATGTGAGAGAGAATCAGATACTCACATGGCAGACGTCTAAGGTAACTACTGGCGTGTTGATTTGTTTTGTTGTCAGCTGAACCACAGAGCCTTATGCACTGGGCAAGTTGACAGAAAATACCCTCCTTAATTGATGTGCTTGTGGAGACCACAGGGCACACAATAGGCACTGCTATGGCCACTCTGATTCTCCTTGCCCCTTATCAGAGTCATATTGATTGGACAGGTGTTGTGTGGGAGTGGTTAATCAAGGATGAAGTGTTTGGAAGTGATGTGGTCAGAAACAATATTAGCTCAGCAATGCTTGTAGTGTGGATGGCTGGATTCAGAATGATTTAAAGCATTATGTGCATTATCTCAATAATTATTATTCCATTTCATTTCACAGTGAGGGGATAATCCTTCTATATGAGGCTCATTGTGTGGGACTGAATCCTCCTTGTTGGGATATAAATGTAAGGTACACTGGTAATAAAATGTATGGGGAAGGTTTTGTAATAATACGCTTCACAAATCATTAACTTTTATAGTGTGTGTGTGTGTGTGTGTGTGTGTGTGTGTGTGTGTGT
>JACXGM010008407.1:5850-29100 GCA_016801145.1 Umbra pygmaea | reverse complement strand
AACTATTCAACTGTTAAATGATGAATGAAAAAGTAAAATGAAGTCTTTTTTAAATTTACTTTGTTATTTGATGATTGACAAAGTAAAACAATGTATTTTTTGAATTTACTTCATTAGCTTATAGTAGGCAATGGAAATGATAAACATTTAATTATTCTCATTTCCTTTTACTACATTTTGGCGGTCCTGGGATTCCATAGGCGAGTGCTGTAACCAGATCGAAACCTAATTGTCACTGTTCTTTCCCTTCGTATGCAAGCAAATTTGCTTCAGGTAAATGCATGCGCGTATTGCCTTTCGTCATTTCTGCGAAGCAATATTCAGAAATTAACAGCTGTAGTAGCCTAATCCGTTCTTTACACGTCTAGATTCGGCTACAGGTGCAGGAATGTGTGCATTTGTAATAGGTTTAAGAAACATGTAGCAAGTAATGCATGATATTCCCGCACGCTATATAAAGATGTGCTTTCGAGAAATAGCCTAAACAATATAATATTTAAACCGTGATGCATATCATGGTCTAAATTAGTTATTCTTCCCGACGCTTAGTCATTCTCATTGGTTAATTGATTTCAACTCTCTTTTATGATATTGCATATTTAACTTGTATTTCGTGCTGAAAAGCTAAATGCCCATTCTACAAAATAAGATACACATGCAATCAGTCTGTTCGCATATTTTTAAATGGATGCTCTAGTCTATACTGCCCCCGTCCCCCTTACCCACACCCTTTTTAAATTCCTCTCTTTCTGTCTGCTTCCTTCACTCAGTTCTTGGAGGTGATCATGTGATGAACATGAGATATCACAATGGCACATACCATGAAGACTTGCAGCTGGACTGGATCTATATGTATTATAATGAGACCTCAGATACAGTCTGCAGTTTGTATAGCACTGCATAAAATAACCACATGAACGTTTACCAGTATTAAACACGCGCAATTGTAGCCTACCGGTTTAAGCTGCTGCTTCCTTGGCACATGTACTGGTACAGCTTGGGTTAGAATCACTCCTTTTTTCAGTACACACTCTCTCTTTAACCTTTCAACCATACCTGGCCAATTAAGCAAAATAGTCATGGGACATACCCAGTTATCTGCTGACTTGGTTAGAAACTAAGTACATACTATACTCCTACACAGCGGTGTAGCACAAGATCCTGGGCCCTATGCATAGGCAGTCCTGATGGGCCCCATGTTCCTCAGCCCCAATATATTCCAGACTTTTCAAGGGCCCTCTCTTCCCTTTGGGCCCTGGTAATCAGTATTGGTTTTACCCCCAGTCCGACGCCCCTGCTCCTAAGCTTAGAAAATTGTAAGAAATTGAAAGGCAGTTCTTACAGGGAACCCGAATGATTCAGTTCAGAGTCTCAGGCTTATCAGCAGGAGGTATTTACATTACACAGCATTTTAATTTAATTTTTTAATTTAACCTTTATTTAACCAGGTAAGTTGACTAAGAACAATTTCTTATTTACAGCAACGACCTGGGAGCAATTAGGGTAAAGTGTCTTGCCCAAGGACAAAATGACATTTTGGCTCAGACGGGAATCAAACTGGCAACCTTCTGACTACAAGTCTGACTCCCTACCCACTGAGCCATCTGCGCCCCATTTAAGCTGTAGCAGGCTTACCTGTGGAAGTTCCTTCTTGAATCAGTTTAGTGATGCTGTTGGGTCAGGCTCGGTTGATTTATGTTGCGGTGGAAAAGGTATGGTCATATTCCGTGTTGGTTCGACATTCTCATCATCAAGTCCTTTGAGCAACCATTTCACTGTTTCATTATGGCTGGACGGCTCCAGAACTGGGGTTTAAACAGTAGTCCTTCCTGCCTGGCTTGGGTGGCGTTGTAATTGGGGTTGTCTGGTTTTTATTTTGTGGCTGGGTTCATCTGTGAATCTGGCAAAGTGTGATACCCAGTTATGGGGAACCACTATCAAGTGAGGTATTGTCTATATTTGGTTTCAAACTCTTGTGTTAGCTGTATTGTTTGATTACCGTCATTCACTAATGTTACAGAGGTATCATATTTCCGTGGTCGACTGGTTCATTCTTTTAATGTGTTTTCTGAATTGTTAGCATTGGGTATAGTGCCTTGCGAAAGTTTTCGGCCCCCTTGAACATTTCGACCTTTTGCCACATTTCATGCTCCAAACATAAATATATAAAACTAAATTTTGTGAAGAAGCAACAACAAGTGGGACACAATCATGAAGTGGAAGGAAATTTATTGGATATTTAAAACTTTTTTAACAAATATAAAACTGACAAATTGGGCGAGCAAAATTATTCAGCCCCTTTACTTTCAGTGCAGCAAACTCTCTCCAGGAGTTCAGTGAGGATCTCTGAATGATCCAATGTTGACCTAAAGGACTAATGATGATAAATAGAATCCACCTGTGTGTACTCAAGTCTCCGTATAAATGCACCTGCTCTGTGATAGTCTCAGAGGTCCGTTAAAGGAACAGAGAGCATCATGAAGTACAAGGAACACACCAGGCAGGTCCGAGATACTGTTGTGGAGAAGTTTAAAGCCAGATTTGGATACAGAAAGATATCCCAAGCTTTAAACATCCCAAGGAGCACTGTGCAAGCGATAATATTGAAATGGAAGGAGTATCAGACCACTGCAAATCTACCAAGACCCGGCCGTCCCTCTAAACTTTCAGCTCATACAAGGAGAAGACTGATCAGAGATGCAGCCAAGAGGCCCATGATCACTCTGGATGAACTGCAGTTTCTTCCTCGCAACTACAGTTCTGCTCTTGCAACTCCAGTCTTTTGCTCTCTCAATCATAAAAGATGTACTGCGCGTGCGTGACATTTGGCGTCGGTCTAACGCCATAGCCTTCTCTGTAATTTTGGTTAAGTTGTTCTGTTCCTGTATGTTGGATTTGGATTGTTTCTATGACGTACTGATTTGCATGTGCAAAACAGATTTGTAGTTACAAACAGCAATGTGCAAGTGTGTAAGCTACGATTTGTGAAATATTTGTTTTTGTAAACATAGTCTCAGACATGTAGACGATATGTTCTGAATATGAACACACTTGTAAATTCATATTTGCAAGAAATAATTGCATCCGTACTCATGCACATTTCATTTTTGCACGCTCTGCCTTTTGTCAGTGATTTGGCAAACTACTGTGACAAAAAGATTTGCAGAGGTGTTAACAGCGATTTGCAAGCAAAAAGAGATTTGTAGATAGAGATTTGATAGAGGGAGAGTGAGAGATGGAAGGCGGAACCTGATAATTCTAACCAATCAGATGATGTTATCATTCATGATTCTGACGCCTGACTTGACAGACATACCTTATGAAATCTGAATTGCTCCATAATTACTCCTGCCTCGACAGACGCCAGGAAACAGATAGGCAAGGTGCAGAGATGACTGAAGATGTTATTGCTACTAGTAAATATTGGCATTTAGCTAGCTAGTCAACTAGCTGGCAATGGTCAAGGGCAGCCATGTTCTTTTTTATTGCACAATTTAGTTTGTTCTACCGTTTGTTACAGTACACCAGTTGTTTCAGCAATCATGTTTTGTTTGAGTATTTAATGATAAATCTTACGGTACTTGTGAAAATCCTTCTTTTACCGTCATCAGGTAAATGTGTAAATGTAGAGTAACTAACAAATGTACATTGAAATAGGTGATTAATTATTGCACCTTGACCCTGGGGGCATAAAGGGGTTGAGAGATCTACATTTTACAGTCAAGATAATAAATACTGGTTCAAGCAACAGGTTATAATTTGTGAGCTTGGTTTCCAACAAAGGATTGACAGATCATTACTGAAGAGCAAACATTACTGCATTGTTATTAATAACAGAAGAAAAGGGTTCAGTATTGAATATTTATTACGCAAAATGGCAAAACAGAGGCATGGAATAAAAGGGCATGAAGTGGAATCTTGTAGTTGGAAGTTAAAGTTTAAATTAATTTGATAAAATAATGTAAGATGAATTAAAAAAGCAGGGACGATGGCTAAAATTGATGGGAAGATGGATGGAGCCAAATACAGGACCATTCTGGAAGAAAACCTGATGGAGTCTGCAAAAGACCTGAGACTGGGACGGAGATTTGTCTTTGACCTGAGACAATGATCCAAAACATAAAGCAAAATCTACAATGGAATGGTTCACAAATAAACATATCCAGGTGTTAGAATGGCCAAGACAAAGTCCAGACCTGAATCCAATCGAGAATCTGTTGAAAGAACTGAAAACTGCTGTTCACAAACGCTCTCCATCAAACCTCACTGAGCTCGAGCTGTTTTGCAAGGAACAATGGGCAAAAATTTCAGTCGATGTGCAAAACTGATAGAGACATACCCCAAGCGACATACAGCTGTAATCGCAGCAAAAGGTGGCGCTACAAAGCATTTTATTTTTAAACCTAAATGTAATGGTTCTACATGTATCAATTGGTTCTAGGGAGATCTCATTGTTAGTGGTTCTTCATATGTCTTTTATCAGTTCTGACTGAAACCTTTATCTAATGCTTTAAAACTCCCATGTTGCTTCCTTGAAGAACTTATTGTCAGTGGTCCTTTCAGAAAATTGTATATAATATCTGAATTAAACCTATATATAATCCTATACAACCTTAACAATAAAATAATTAACAGCATGCTGTTCTTAAAGCTTTAATGAGAAAACAGACTTAGGTTCAATCCATAATCCATTTATTTTTTTACATAACAAGTCACAAAGTGCTTACACAGACACCCTGGCAAAAAGTAAGGAACAACAAGAAACTGAAGTAAAGTGGCTACCAGAAACCTTCTGGTATGGTTGAAACCTAGGCAGCGATCTAGAGACAAAAAGGACTTACAGTAAAAGTGGCCAGTCCTCTTCTGGCTGTGCTGGTGGAGATTTTAACAGTGCATGACCTTTGTTCATTAATGTATTTACACATTGAAATGACAAGTGACTTAGAGTATTCAGGCCGAATCCATGTCAGCAGCACAACCAGGTGGACTTGGGTGAGAATGACCATGTGGGCTGTGGAGCAGCAAGGACAGTTAGTCCCGAGGGGAAGTCCATGGGCTAAGATCCTTGTAAAATGCAACAAAAAACCATAGAAATTAGAGTGAGCACTCCTTAGAGCCAAAAGAATACCTCAGCATATAAATCAGACTGAATCTAGTCCCTGACTAATGCAACCTATGAAAATGAAACTGTATGTGACTTAATAGGTTCGGGTGGCTGAATTTCTTTAGTTCACAGACCCGTTATGCGGCTCACACTCAAAATTTGCTTCTTTCTTTCAAACTGTTCTCCTCAAGGAACTGCTCCCCATCCTCTATGGTCAAAGAGAGTGACATTTCTAAAGAAAGGAGATAAAATGAATCCACATTGTCATAACATATAATCATGAAATCCATGTAAAAATATAGGTCTGCTTAACGTAGTGGGATAAGTTGCTGCTTGCAGGACAAACTATGTCATGATAGTCAGTGGTTCGAGCCTGAATATGGCTTTTTCATCTTTGCACAGACCTCCAGCAGGAGGCAGTGAAAACTGGCTTAATTAGCACTGCCCGAAATTTGGTATAGATAAATCGGATTTTCTACCTTGCCACGTCCAGTGTTGGGTATAACTAGTCAGACTACGTTTTTTGAAAAAAGTAACCTAACGCGTTACTTTCAAAATTCAAGTAATTAGTTACTAGTTATATTTATAACGAGAGAATTAGTTACATTTACGTTATATTTTCACCTTTTTTGTTTTAGAACACAATTTAATAATTTATTAACCGTTGTCGTTTTGTTTTTTGGTCCGTATTTCATTAGTGTGCCTCCACGCCAATCAAAAAAAGGAGCGATCTTGCACTTAAAATTGTAATGCGCAGAGTTATGCAGATTGGAGGTTAGCAAAATGGAAGAATTCATAGGCTACATTTTAACAGCTGGAAATATTCACATTACTTCAAAACTATCAAAAAGCAGGATAAATAAATGTTTCCAGTGAGCTGTGTGTCACGTGCAAGCACCTGTCGAGTGGGAATATAATGGAAAGCTTGTCATCGTTCGTCTCACTCAAATGTTTTGTACCGAAATTGCTTTTCTCTACTATGGCTGGCGTCTAAAACGAGTGGAGGTATGATATTTTTTTTGAAGTTATATTTTCCCCGGTTATTCCAATTAACACGCGATGAAAACGTGCATAATGTTACAGAAAATGTCCAATGTGCTTTAACAGGCGATGAGAACCCATTTAATGGAAGTTTTCTACATACAGTAGGCTACTTAAGGTGTGCAAGGATTCAAGTGACATGCACAGTATTTCTGCCAGTAAACACACATTCAGAATGCTTATAATTCTGCCACCCAACAGATCTAAACTGTACCCTTTAGACCAAAGGTGGGCAAACTACGGCCTGCGGGCCAGATACGGCCCGCCAGGTCCTTTGATCTGGCATGCGAGGCGTTTTTACCCTCCACAGTCTCCCGCGATTGTATCGCGATTATCATAGCGAAGCGTATACGCTAGCAACTAAATCTTGGTAACGTTGGAAAGATGAAGATCAGCATAAAAGACTGAGTGTTGGCTCATCCATTTGAGTTATCAGAGCCGGAGCTATCACGCTTTGAAATCGGTCATGTTTTCTTGACTTTTGCCTTTTTTACTAAACACATTAGAGACAGGAAGTAGGATGTGAAAATTACAAAATATCAATGCTACAATGATGTAGGACATCATCCTGCACAATACCAACATGGTACCAATATGGTTGGAAAGAGGGGGTTCTGCTGATAAAATAATGCCAAAGCAAATAATGAGGAGTGATTCGTCCATGTGGATTAATGACAGCCGGAGATATCACGTCACAAAGTTGGGTACTTTTCACTGACTATATTTTGGTAAACTACAAACATTGCAGTCAAACAAGGAAATGGTGTAACAAAACATTTTCTGTAGGAAATGCATGTAACTGTGTAGGGGCGGGGTTAATTTAACGAAATAACATTTCCTATTTTTCATGCATTGCTATAAAATGCGGCCCTTCACTTGGTTTCAAAAGCTCAATGTGGTCCTCAAGCAAAAATAATTGTCCACATCTGATTTAGACTCAATATTTCTGGTTCAGGCCTGCTCAATGTATTCTCCATGTGACTCCATTAATTTCAGTAGCATTATTAGGATTCAAATCCCATTGCATATTGTATGAAACTCAAAATATTTTTTTATCTGTATTTCTTTACTCAGTTAAAATTTGTTATATACTCAGACATTGAGATGCAATTGGTTTTACATACAAACACTTACACATTCATCAGAAATAGACTGATATTTGTCAATTGGATCATGCCCAGAGAAAGTAGTTACCACAAGTCTGCACTCGACATGATCAGGCAATCACTATCTAGGGGCGTCAAGGTGGCCTAATTGTTTATGGCCCATGATTCATTTTTGAAGAAACCCCCAGAAGAATGGTTCAACCCCTCCCACACACACACTACCAAGGTGAAGCCTTTATCATTCTGTTTTTGAGCAAGACATTTAACCCTAATTGCTCCAAGGTTGTTTCTGTAAATAATAATTCTTTCTTAATCAACTTAACCATTAAAATTGATTCAAATCGTTTAAATATTTGGGAAGGTTAATAAATTGATACTTTTTTGTCCAATGAGTATTGTATGATAATAAACTTAGACACAACAAAAAGCATATGTAAAAAGCATTTTTCAAAGTAACTTAAAGTAGTTTAATTAGTTACTTTCAATAAAGAGTAACGCAGTAACGTAGTTACTTTCAATAAAAAGTAACACAGAAGGTAACGTAGTTACATTTTGGAGAAGTAACTAAGTAAAGTTCCCCAACACTGGCCACGTCACTCTCCAGCAACTCCTTGTGTGCAGATAAGCGCCTGTAAATTCAATCGCAGAAGCATAGTTAATGAGTGTCAATCACACATGATCTGACTTAAGGCTTTCATGTTGAAAGAGCAGCATGAAAAAAATCGTCCAGCTCGGCGACTTGTAGTTGGATGAACCCTCTGTTGAGTGGGGTTGCGGAGCTGGCGACGTGGCAGGGTTAATGGAAAAAAATTGCCAAAGCGAATTGGGAGTGGAGAAAAATGTTAAATTTTTTTTTTACATTAAAAAAAAGATAAGTGGAAATGACCCTATGGGCAGCCTACAACATCTTCCTTCTTTCTTCTTTTAATTTCCTTTTATGCATTGACTAATTGGTGCAAGCCTATCTGATGAGCCTCCAAGTAACTATTTACACAGAAGTGCAAATCTTAGAGAACAGATGTGGAGAGAGCTAATTTGTATATATTTGGGAAAAAACTATAGGTGTGTGGTTATTTCATTCCTCAACATTATTGTCAGTACAGTAATATGAAGCTAAATACAGTTTGCCAGTATGACCAGTGGTTTCAGCTATATTTCTAGTCTGCTAGCCTTCTCCAAGATTCTGTGCATAAGTATGCTGCATGTACTATTACATACAAATTACAACTAACAACAAATGTACTTACCCAAAATCAAAGCACTGCACACTGCATAAGAAGTCTGCTATTCAGTCCAATGGTCTGTCACTTCCTTGTTAGAAGTTGGGCTGACAACAGTATACGTCGTGGTTAAAAGCTTTGAGAACACAAATACTAATCTTCACAAAGTCTGCTGCCTCAGTGTTGATGATGGCAATTTGCATATACTCCAGAATGTCATGAAGAGTGATCAGATGAATTGCAATGAATTTCAACTGCATTTCAGCCCTGCCAAAAAAAGACCAGCTGCCATCATGTCAGTGATTGTCTCAAGGGTGTAGGAACGACTTTGATATTGGGGGGGCTCCCGTAACCTGCGCTCATCCAGGTACATCTCCCTGATCACTCCTAAAGCCCACACCTCTTTTGGCCGAAATGCATTCCAGTTCGCCGCAGCAAACGATTGGAACGAGCTACAGAAGACTCTAAAACTCATGACCACTGTCCCCCTAACTTCCTTTAAATCTCTATTATCAGAACTTCTGTCTGACCATTGCACTTGCTGACCCTCCCCCCCCCACGTGCACTACCTTTCCCTATTCTGATCCATTACTGTGGCACTCTGCCAAATAAGCACCCGTGTTTATACTGACTTGAACAGTATTTATTTTAAATATATTATTTCTCAACTGTTATTTGCACTGCCACCATTTACACAGTAAATTTGCACAGTAAATTTTCATACTAATGTTAACTTATTACATTATATTTGCCTGCCATGTACACTAATTCGATCTACCTCTAAACCTAAGATTTCTTGCACTAATTGTACATGTACTTACATCTACCTCGTTCAATTTCTATTGTATTTCAACTGTATTTTTTATATTTCATCTTTATTATACCCTTTGTGTAATACTTGTGTATTTGTATTTATGTGTAACTCTGTCTGTACTTGCACCTTTTTGCCTTATCTTGGCCAGGTCGCCGTTTTAAATGAGAAATTGTTCTCACCGTGCCCACCTGGTTAAATAAAGGTTAAATTAAAAAAAAAATTAAAACATTTTTTTTTCACAAATTGTTTTTATTATTGCTGGGGACCACATTGCCTGTCTGTAACATTGGGGGCACATGTGCCCCGGTCCCCCATTCCTACGTCCTTGTTAATGTTGATTGATTGAGGAACTTGCATTGAACAGGCAGCAACTCAACCTCCATTCTTAGGTTTAATCCATTACAATCATGAATATATTTTAAAACCTCACACCCTGCAGTGCCACCTGCCTCTCATTTTGTCTCTTCCATGGCTGCATCACGGTTCTCCTAATAATATAACAATTGTAGCCTATATGATATTGCAAACATAGTAATAATGGACTTCTATATGACCAGTTATGTTTATCTTGGGCTCTTCTGTACGTGGAAAATTTATAAAAGGCACAAACTTTCACATATTCAACACTAATTCCTTTTAAGACCTTACCTCACACCCTCCACCTGTTCCTTAAATCAGTAACTCCTTCATGTGCCACTCCTTCCTCACCTGCCTCTTCCCTGATGGTACCGTACCAGCATTCTCCTGATGACATGTTATATCATTTTTAAAATGTAAATCTAGGCTTGGTAAATGATAGGTTATGAAGTTGTCCTGTCCTTGTATAAAATGTGTAGTATACATACACTAACGTTACTCTTTGTAAAAAAACTTCTGTAACGTTATGTCCTTTGATGATAGTTTTTATTTTTTGTGGGGGGGCATTATTTTAAATTAGATGACAGAACATTTTACTTTTTCTAAGGTTAACACAGAGAAATCGATTGCCAGCTATGTGGCTGGCTATCTAACGTAACGTGCCATTCAAAATTCCATTGTTGATTTAATCGTCAGAAGCCTCTTAAACATAATTCAATTTGAAAAAGCTTTCTAACTTCAACCGCTTGACAGAGATTTACCTCGTACAACGTCGAGTCTTATTCAAGTTCAAAGCTGGTGCGCAACAACGACAGTATGAAGGTGTGCATCGTTAACGTATTTTTATTTTCCTAGTGTAATGTTAACTTCACTCTACCAATCAGATGCTCTGACTATAGGTGAAAATTGAAGAATATGAAGTTGGTGATTGGCGAATGGTGATTATTCAAACAGCATGAAATGGGAAGGATATCTTCTTTGTCGCGCTTTTAAAATAAAAGTTCCAAATGTACAGTTTTTGTCCTTGCGGTAGTAGGCACATTTTTTGGGTGGGACACATGCAGCATTTTCCAATATTGAGGGGGACATGTCCCCCCCGCTCCCCCGGTTCCTACGCCAATGGATTGTCTCATGGGAATGTTGATGAGGACAAGGCTGGAGATTACTCTGTCATGCTGACTAAGCTGGAAGCTTTAAAATGAGAGTGGTGCTTGAAATCATTGTTCTTCTTCTGTTAACCATGGTTACCTGCAAGGAAACATGTGCGGTCATCATTGCTTTGCACAAAAAGGGCTTCACAAGCAAGGATATTACTGCTAGTAACATTGCACCTGAATTAACAATTTATCGAATCATCAGGAACTTCAAGGAGAGAGGGCGCCCAAGATAGTCCATCAAGCGCCAGTACTGTCTCCTAAAGTTGATTAAACTGCAGGATCGGGGCACCACCAGTGCAGAAGTTGTTCAGGAATGCCAGCTGGCACGTGTGAGTGCATCTGCACGCACAGTGAGGCAAAGTATTTTGGAGGAAGGCCTGGTCTCAAGAAGAGCAGCAAAGAAGCTACTTCTCTCCAGGAAAAACATCAGGGACAGATTAATATTCTAAAAAAGGTACAGGGATTGGACTGCTGAGGATTGGGGCAGAGTCATTTTCTCTGATGAATCCCCTTTCCGATTATTTGGGCCATCTGGAAAACACCTTGTCTGGAGAAGACAAGGTGAGTGCTACTATCAGTTTTGTGTCATGCCCACAGTAAAGCATCCTGAGACCATTCATATGTGGGGTTTCTTCTCAGCCTAATTTTGCCTAAGAACACAGCCATGAATAAAGAATGGTACAAACACACAGAGGTGTTATGCACCTGTTTGTTTTAAGGGGGCAGTGTGGACAACACATGGAAACATGCCCACAAATACAGATATTAAAAGGAACATCCACTTAGCTCAAAAATCTGAAGAACAGTTTGGTGATGACCAATGGCGTTTCCAGCATGATGGAGTATGGAGTTTTATTCCTATCTTTTTTCAAGAGTGCATTCTTTTAATTTGAGAGCATTTCTAATTAATATTACGTTCAGATTTTTTTATAATTTCTCTCAAAACCTTGCTCTCACACTCAAATAGCCACTGCTCACGTTTGGATTTGCTGTGCTTCTGCTCAAACTTTATGCCTGGACAGATTTCCTGCTCTCAGCTTCAAAACTTCTCTCACTCAGGCTGCTTCTGTGCGCTTGCAAATTCCATCTTAGATTTCTCCTGCGATCTCAGATTTTTGTGTTACAACCCTGTCAAAATTCACCAACCAATAGAATTCCAGGTGTAGATTTGACCAATGAAATGCAATGTACCAAGCTCAGTGTTAACCAGGGGAGTCAGTCATGTTAACCAACCCTGTGATCGTGTTATAATCTGAAACTCTAACTTTGAAAAGGGAAGAAAAGTAAGTTGGGGGCCTGTGGAGGACTTTATAAAAAAAGAGTATTGCAGTAGTCTATTGGTATTTAAAGAGGGCCAACTAAATCTCTGGTAAATAATGCAGTGATGAGAAATCTATCAAATGTGATAAAACAAAGGACACTATAATAAACAGAGTCAATGATCTTAAGAGTCTTATCTGTTGCACTATTGTATATAGTTTTACCACAATCAAGAACAGATAGAACAAGCTAAAGATCTGCAAGGGAGACTTTAACATCTGTAATATCAGCCTTGACACCACTACATCAATATTTGGAGCTGTATGAATGATCATATTTCTCACAGAGAAAAAAACAAGTGGGTGTGTTTTCACAAGATATATATATATATATATATATATATATATATACCAATTCTAAAAATGGCAATTATTATTTATTTAAAATATACAATAGATAAACATATTATGACATTATAAAACACCACATTGATAGGAAGTGAATAATATCATATCGTATCATAAGTGAATAATATCATATCACAAATAGAATAGAAACACTGATCTAAGATTAAATTAACATAATAATTATGAAATACTACAATAAAACAACTCAAGTGTAAACAATTATTTTGTGCTTAAATAAGATTCCTTATTGTCTAATTATTTGTTCTGCACAGTCTAAACAGAAATGTTTTAAGGAACATAGCATTCAGTTTAATGCATTACAGAGTCATTACAGTATAATGCTGGTTACACCGTGTGCTCATTCAGTAGTAAGAAATGTTTTGAGGTAAGTGATCAGTGTAAAAGCCTAGTAAATTTAATTATTTTTCCAACAATTAATAGTGGTTAGTTAATAGCCTTGTATACAAAGCTTATCACACGATATACCTTTATTTAAACTATAAAGAATTTACAAAAATGTACATTCCATTCAAATAATATTCTTTGTATCAAGCAAGCACTGGTAAGAAACAGCTTGAGTCTACTTGAAATTACAGCTGTTAGACTATATCTAGTCATTGACCTTGTTGACCAGGGAACACTCAAAATGAAACAAAATATATTACCCAAAGACATGTATTAGAAGACCAGACACTGAATGAAACACTGATCCACTTCTATCCAATGCAGTAATAGTGTTTACTTCCTCTTCCAATATGACTATTTGAATAATTGTGTGCACATTTATTCAAATTATGTTAAAGGGATCGTTTGGGATTGCGGCAATGAGGCCCTTTATCTAGTTTCCCAGAAGAATGTAATTAGACCGTTTCATGTAACTCAGTGCGTTTTGAAGAAAGTTGCTTTCTAATATTTGAATATTCGAATACTTGCACTAGTGAAATACCTTGGCTTCTACAGTAACAGCTTGCATGCTAGCTGTGCCTTTACTGAATAACAAAACCACCTATCACTTCCTACATAATTTATGCAGATACATAGCAATCGTATTCACATGTTAACCTTACTCCGGGGAAGTACAAGAAGTGTTTCATTTTCCAAATCCTAAACTATCCCTTAAAACAAAGCACAATAAAGAAATCGATTAGTCTGTAGTTTTTAGTTTGACTAGTTTAGTGCTGAGCTACACTACTAGCCAATTTGCTGTCTATACCATAAATAGTGTCCGGTTCCTCCTTAAAGAAGTAGGTGCTTAGTACCTCTTTATTTATCTGGTATCCAGTGTTGTTATCTGACCCCCCAAACATTTATTATTGGGGCTAGGAATCATTGTCTCTTAAGGTGGCGCTTCCTCCTTCAGGATTCTTGCTAGTTTGAAATGAACATTTGCTCAGAGGCTACATCAGATTAGCCTCTCCTCCTTGGGCAGTTTGAGTGTGTCTGGTGTCTCAACACTGCGTGCCCCCGACTGCTCCTCAGCACTGGGTCGATACGTCCCCTCCGTCTGCCTCTTCTTCCGCACAATGCAGAAACACCACACTAGTACAGCAGAAACTATGGCCAGTGGCACCAATACAACAATTGGGGCCACAATAGCAGCAATGTTTGTTCCCTAAATGAAGAATAACAGGGGGGAAAGTAATTGAAATATTTTTTATATATTATATCCTTTTTTATTTTAACAGACACTGAGATGAAGAAAGCAGGAGTCTACTCACTGGAGAAGTTGTGGGGTCAGTGGTGGTTGTGTTCTGCCCTGAGGAAAATATTAAAGATTAACACATTTATCTTTACTCAATGTAGATTGTAAGGATTGAACAGTGTAAGAAACTTGGGATTTTCAATTGATACACTGTCAGAGTAAAAGTACTTTTCTGAGTAACTCTGAGTTAAGTTATGGGAAGTCTCTACTGAAGACTGAATTTATCAGGTAAAGGGTGTTCGTATTTTACCAGTAACCATGTTTTATAGGTCAGTGTTAAGATATGAACACCCTTTACCTGATAACTTTGGTCTTCAGTAGTGACTTCCCAAAACTTGTGAACTCAGATTCACTCAGAAAAGTACTATTACTCAGTACTTTTACCACCTCTGTACACTGTACCGAGCGCAATTGATAAGAAAGGCATCAGTGAACATGTCTCCAACTTTTTCTGTTCATGTGGAAATGCATTTAGGAGTTCTTCAGTTACACAGTTGTAAATAGGCAACTTTATATATGAAAATTCCTTATAATATAATACATACGCATTTACATCTTCATACATTATACAGAGTTGTTTAGTGCATAATAAATAAACTACAGTGTTGCTTGAATGAGTACACACATTTCCATAAAAATGAGTATAGCCCCAATCAGGGCGCAAAACTGTAACCTCAGAAAATCCCAATATGCAAAAGCAGAACGGACTTTTGAGGTTTCTGTATGTACCAATCGTCATAATTATGAATTTAGATCTTCTTTAGTAGTTCAGCATGTTGAATGAGTAGGTACATTTCCCCAGAAATATAAAGTAGAGCCCTCATGGGGGCTCAAACTGGCAACCCCTGGATTCAGAGTCTGCTAGAGCAGTGAGCAAACTTGGGTAGGACCCAAAATGTCAAGGCACTCCAACACATTTTACACCTAATAATTGTAACTAGCATAAAAATATAATGTTGTAGCTATGGATATTTCCTTACTAGAATGAGTTGCAGCTAGTAGCAGGTTGCTAAAACATTGATCGAATTCAAGTTTATTTACTACTAAAATATGTCAGTAGCAGTGTTGGGTAAAGTTACTTTTACGATTACTTTTCAGTTACTTGTTGAGTTCACAAGTTTTGGGAAGTCCCTAATTAAGACAATATGATCAGGTAAATTGAGTTCATATCTTAACAGTGAGCTATAAAACAAATAGAAAGATAGAGTAAAGAAAATATCAATCATGGTCACCAGTCAGATATAAACTCCATTTACCAGATCATTATGTCTTAATTAGGGACTTCCCAAAACTTGTGAACTCAACAAGTAACTCAAAAGAAATCGTAAATGTAGCTAAAATTGCAAATGTGTGAAGTTATGGAGTAAAAACATTGGGCCTAAAAAGTAGTATGTAGTCACTTAATGCAAATCGTGCAAACAAAGCAGACATTTAACGTTCAGTTCACAACAATTAACAAGTTAATTCAACCAAGTAGTTACCATAATCATATCAAAGTGCAAGGTAAGATGAAAAATGTCATTCAATATCAGTTAATTTAACCAGTTTCATATAAAGAATATGCCTAACATAAGTTCATGTAAACAATATTCAAAATAAAAATGTATTCCTAACAATTTAGTTCCTGACTAAAACCATACTTCCTATCAGCACTCACTCACATTCATCAACCAGAGGCCAGGTTGACACACTCCACTGTTTCTCTGTCTCACACACAAACATACACACACTCACATACAACACACGTTGGGCTCAGCCTGATTGGTATGGGCATTAAAACCGGACAACCATGCACATTTGAAACAAAGCATGCATTGTCAAAACGAACCAATTTGATATTGTTGCTGTCATCTTGCAAAAACATGCAAACCTCTTTGTGCAAGTTTCGCACGGTTATGCAAACTTGCCTGACCAAAATACATTGCATTGGATCAAACAACAAGAGACAATATGTAATAAAGAATCGGAAACCCATGCAGGCCTAAAGACAGCTCTGGTGAATAAATGACTATCTTGCACCAAACATAATTCAGGAAAAAAATTAAAATATATGTTTGATTGACATATAGCTGAAAATTACAGTGATTCCGCAAATTGAAAACTTCCTACCTTTACATGTAATCCCTTGCTTGTCCATTCCCCCTGAGACATCCAATTTTACTTGCTGAACAATTGTGTATGTGTCGCTAATAAACTATTTTGTTTACAATTAAACATGGTTGGTTTATCCAATTAGCCTACTTAAAACTTGTGAATCCATGGCAGAAATAGCTTTGGTTTATATGGGATGGTGCTTGACATTTGGGTAAAGACACGCAGTTTTCAGTGGCATAGCTGGGCTCACTTATCAACTGCAGTAGCGATAGTTATCTAATCAGAGGCTATAGTGAGACAGCATTATGAACAATGCGCTGCATATATTGCCAACAAAAACGACATCCCATTTTGAAAAAATTCACAGCACACTTGGGGATTCCTCACGGAACATGAGTGAGCCGCGGCACATGGGTTGAAAACCTCTATTCTAGACTACTGATGAGCTACAGCAAAAGGTATTGCACTGAGCACATTCAAAGAATATCACTATGTCAGTCCTTGTTTTAGTTTACTAGCAGGTGGCAAATGCGAAGATAAAATAAAGCAAGAGTTTATAAGAAAACACTTGTGAGATCAAAAGGAGTGCAATGAGTCAACATGCAACATGAAATGCTAAAAACCTTTGCTAACTCTCTGACACACAAAACACTTGGACACTAACAATAACCCACAAATCACCCAACAAACTCAGGAAACTAAAAATGTGAATGGTTATAGAACTGGGGGGGTCAGGTGGTTTACTGATTAGGGAGTCAGACTTGCAGTCGGAAGGTGGCCAGTTTGGTTCCCTACTGTGCAAAATGTTGTGTCCTTGAGCAAGGCACTTCACCCTATGTTGCTCCAAGGGAATGCCCATGTAATCACTGTAAGTCGCTCTGGACAAGAACCTCGGCTAAATTACTAAAATGTAAAATGTAAGTTTATGTCATTGAGGAAACAAAAACAGAAAGTTCAAAGGGTGGTGGTAACGAAGTGGAAATGATTGTCTTGGGAACAACCTAAACACAAACACAGAGTCAGTGGAGCAGGAGATACCGACTCACAGTCACACCAGCAGGGGGAGACCTTTACAACGATAAGATCACTGAGTTCATAATGTTTAACATTTTAATCATTTAGAACCTGCGTTCCTGTCCAGAGATTTCTTTAAAAAAATGTCCTTAACGAGCCACGTGATTGCTCTGTGAAATCACACAGTAACTACTTGAATGCCGGAGCGGGGGAGGGTTAGGACTTGGAATGCAGCTTGGGAGCTCAGACACTGAACGGTTTGGCTTGTTCAAGTAAAGAGAAAACCCTATCAGGTTTTGCAGTGCCATGTCAAATGTATTACTGACAATCAATTAACAGAAGATGTCTTGCTTCAAAAATGTCCAAGTCCATTTCAGGAGCAAAATAAAAGTTTATCATTGGCTAACTAGTCAACTATCCCAAGGTCATAGTACACCTTGATAACAAAACTAAATAGAAGGTTGTTTGGGGGAGGGACACACTTATGCTCAGACGCTAAAACACCTCATGTAGCAGTGACTAAGATATGTCTACAGCAGGAATAAATGTTTGCAGCCATTTCTCAGTCTGCTCCCATTAGCAGAAAACAAACCATAAAAGCTGTTCATTAATTGTTTCTGACTGAGTAGTACACAATAGAGTGTAAAATCGTTATATAGGCACACAGAACCTTCTAATAACATATTATAATCTTATGATGATTCTGACATCATAGATCATTTCAGTGCAGTGACAAATTGCAGAATAATTGCTGGACTAATAAATGTTTAATAAGAAAGTCAATTGAGAACGAATTGAAGTTTTGTAGTGTCAGCATTTAATATAAATGTAAGTCTAGCTATGACATGTCCCCATTAAAACAATAAGGTGTGACAGCTTTTCATTCCAATGACCCGACCCAAAGTTTTCACGCCTTACCAAAAATCACATACAACCGCAGCGTGTTCCTGCATGCTTGTGTTTCTATTGCCTAATTCTTAGTATTGGGTTCAACCTCCCTTTGGACAGCACATTATTCCACACAGTCACAGAAGTCAATTGTTTGACTGGCTGAGGTTAACGCAAAAGCCTACTGTTGTGGTGATGGGGTTAATTCACGAGAAGAAGGGGGGATTGTGCTTGTGGTGGCATGACTCACCAACAACCCGGGCCGGATTACTCCCCAGGACAAACAGCAAGACACTCCCAGCCAGTAGACCAGGCCATGCTGTTACTCCTGGGAGCAATGCCATCTCTACCCAGACCGGGAGAGCCTAGAGCGGGTATATCATCATGAACGGGACCCCTGGACATTAGGCCCGGGACATTTAATCAGTAGTGCACTCCAGCATAAGCACACAGGTGTCAGTCTTCCTCGACCGCCCTAAAGAAATAAAAAAGTGTGTTAATGTTAGAAATACCTGTAGAAATGTTGCTATATTTAGCCCAAGTCTCTATTGAATCTCTAATCTAATTAAGTCCAGTTCACATAATTGTTACATTTAGTAAAATATTAAAACATTGCTGTTCTATTTCCAGCACAGGATCATTTAAAGTAAAAGGAGAAAAGCTATACCATACCACAATAGAATTACTATAAATAGAAAATCCAAATGATGGTCCAACCTGAAATTCATATTGTTGGTTTAATGACAGATGGAAAACTACAAACTTGGTTCGTTCAGATCCGATAAACAAAAACATACATTCATGTTTTTAGACCGTACAAGCACATTCAGGGAATGTAGATTAAGACTATCATTAAAAAAATGTTTAAATTGTGCTTACTTTACGGGTAGAAAATAGAAAAGTAGAGGCCTATTAACAAATGCACCTGTTCAGAGAGGTGTATGCGGAGGGCATCAATGTGGGCATTCATAATATTATTAGGAATCGACGTGACAGTCGACCATAAAATAACAAGAAAAAACTATACTACTATAGTAACTCATCACCCTACTATACTATTTAGGGATTAAGTGTTCCATAATTAAATTCCAATAGATTCAAATAAGCCGTTACATTAATAGAGATCGCGCTAACAATCTCGTCAATCTAATATTATTAATAGGGTGTTATTATAGACATGTTATAGAACAAAATAACATAATACACACCTTTTCACAGGATAATGTTGATATTCTTGTAAGTCAAATGGGACGAATCTAATTCCTTGCGGAAAAAAACACGTTTCGCTTCCGCTTCACCTAATCGAATGATAGGTATCCCGAAACCGACTGAAAGGCGGGACTCTGAAATGTCCCTAATTCGTATGTTGTAGGAAAAGTATCATCCAATTCAAATCGATCGTACGGCACAGTTTTAGACGCTGAATCGATTAATTTAAACGTCGCCGGTCGTTTAACTATGTTAAATGGTTGTCTTTTCATTCCTTTTTCACATCAACTCCTTCGTCACATGGTTCACCTCAGTATCATGTTACAGTACCTGAGCCGTGAGCCCATATCAACCTGTGGCTCAGGAGACAGATACGCCTTTGTTGAGGCACCATAGTGCAGGGATTTTGAAACTTTTTCATGTTAAAGACCACCAAATATGTTGAGCCCATGGCCGAAGAACTCCTATTAATGTTTTTTTATGTTTTCACCCTGTAGAGTTAATTTATTGTTAATGTGTAAATTTGTAGCCTACATCAATAATACTACTTTGACCTAAATAAAAGTTAATTGTATTTTTTGTGGCCTCAAATTTATAAAGAGTGTGCAATGCAAAAGTATTCAAAGCTCTGACTAATTCTCTCAATGGATTACAGTAACATTTACATTTTAGTCATAGTAAATACAAATTCCTCCTGGAGCAACTTAGAGTAAAGTGACTTGCCCAATGACACAACAACATTTGGCACATTCTGGAATCAAACCTGTAACCTTCCACATTCAAGTCTGTCGCTAACCACTAAGCCATCTGTCACCAGTGGCGGATCTAGAAAAATTACATGTGGTGGGGGGGCAAAGGGGTGGCAAGAGGCCTTGGCAGGGTGGCAGGTGTAGACGGTACGTGGGAATCCCTATATGTTTTAGGACTATTAAATGGTAGGAACTAGTACATTCATCCAAGGTTAAAAAATCTACTTAAATAATAAAAAATACAGACAATAGTAAAATAGCAATATCAAAATTTCACAATATCTACACTGTTAGACTTTGCTGTAATTTCTATAGTTACTTACCGCAAAATGCCCAGTAAAATACCATCATTTTCTTTTCCGGTTCATTACTGTAATATGCATTGCATTATGGGTAATAACATTTCATTTACAGTGATTTACTGCGTTTTGAATTTGCGGTAGACTGCTGTAAAACAACAGCAGTAGTGCTACTTAGTAGTTGAATAAGACATACTTAAATAAAATTGTTAATTAATGTTATAAAAGCATAGAAATAAAAAGGAAATATAAAATATCTCTATAAAATGAAAAAGGCCTGCATTTTATTTGTTATCCTTTAGCAGTGAATGTAATTAAAAAAGGTGACATGTTTTTCAGAAGTGTGAATAATTTATTGAGAATTGTAGGGAGAAACAAGAAAAGGATTACGGAAAAATGCTTGACCTTCAGATTTGAACTCTAACCTCATGACTTCAAAAGAATGGGAGATACTGGATACTTCAAAGGCGTTGAAAGGTGGGTAAAGTCTTCACAAGTGTTGAGTCGTTGTTGCCCATAACACGCTAGCATTCTGCTAATGAATGATGAATATATGACGTTATTGACATTATAAAATAATTTTTAGAACACAAAAGTGACTTTAAAAAAAATCTAACACATACCAGTGTGTATTTTCTTTGCCTCCCCTTTCAAATACAACATTCAAATTACTAGATAAAAAATTATATACTAAGAAAAGCAGATTTTGACAGGTATTGTTCCATAGACCTCCATTCATTCTTTACTCGCCCATGACTGCCCTCATATTAAACCGGAGTGGAACTGCAACCATTTCAGAAGCCGGACGTTTTCAGAGAATGAGAGTTCTCTCTTTATTAGACATTCTCTGGGAAAGCCGATCTTTGCTAAATCTGTGACATTAAAATCTTTGTTCAAAAGTCGCTAGTGTCGAAGTTAGGTTACCGACATGTGTCATAGCTAGGTAAGAGTAAGCTGTTAACTAGTTTAATTTGTCTTGCGCCAATATAACATTGTCCCCATGGTGAGGATTAGCTATCACAACTCGTTTTACACGTGCTGTTCGGGACATCTTTTTCACTTGTCAGACCACCATTATAACTTTGGCTTAATTAAAACGTAACCCATATTCTTGAAGTTTAGGGTCAGTAACTGCTAGTTTTTGAGCTTGCTGTTGCCGCATTTTGGCTAACATGACCTCTGCTTATAATCTCAATTTGTAAAACTACTACTACTGGTGACTGTTTTGTTATTTTTATATTGTCATTTTCTATGTTTTTGCACAAGTTGTAAGTCTGTTAACAGTTTAAATGAGAGAAACTCATCACCATTTCTCTGCTTCTCATACAGTCCAGTATGGACCACCCCACCAGTTCATACTTTGTCTGGATTGGAGGCTCCATCCTGGCCTCTCTGTCCACCTCCCAGCAGATGTGCATCAGCAAGCAGGAGTACCATGGGTCTGGCCCCTCCATCTTCATTCACAAATGCTTCAGACTGTTCCTCCTTCCCCTCACCTACCAAATGCGCAACAACTTCAGCTCTGTGGTAAACAACCACACCACATTCTTCATACAGACTCATCAGGATTTGTAAAAAAAAGCCAAGATAAAGGATGAACTGATGTTTTGGCTAGGTTATTCAGTATTCTGCAGTTGCATCTGGGGATTTAAAAAACTGTACATTTTGTTTCCTTTGAGTCAATTCAAATGCTAACTGCATTGTTCAGACATGTATTCGCCTCTGAATACTGCCCAGTCTTTGGCGCATACCTAAACATGGTTGTAGTAAGGCTTGTATGTAAAATGTCTGGTTTATTTTCACTTTCAGACTATAATATCTTGGTCCTTGTATTTGTACCTGTATAATACGAAAATAAAAATGTTTTATTTTTGTACGTGGACTACAGTCAATTATTTTGAAATTGTTAAATGTAATAGCATTTATGTTAAATAATCAAAATAGGTTGTACTGCCATGCCAAATAGTGTAATATACTGTGAACCAAAATTACAGTAAAACGAATACAGCAAGACAAATACAGTATCATTTAGCAAATTGTAATTACAGTACAATTACTGTAGGTTATTATACTGTAAATCTAAGTTACAGTAAGGGTATTATACAGTAAAACTAAATTACAGTAAAGGTATTATACTGTAAAACTAATTTACAGTAAGGGCATCATACTGTAAAAAACATGTACAGTTATGGTACTGTAATGGGGTAGTTTCAGTAACTTACTGGCAACACGTTGCCAGTAGGTTACCGCATAAATACATAAACACATTTTTTTGAAAATGTTATATATTGTCCCTGTATTATTTCTGTGGTCAGAAAACAAATAAAAATATAAAAAGAATCTGTGTAAAATTCAGGCTGACTGTACTCACCTGTTGAAAGTTACTTAGTGCCTATACCCAGACCATAACTTATTTTGGGGGGCGGGGATAGAACAAAGGGGAGTGTCAAAATTGTTTTAACATTGTTATATACGCCGCCAGCAGTTTTCTTGCACGGACTTCTGCTAGAACTAATCATTGGTGAACGTGAGACTCACCGGAAATCTTCGTGAATCGGTGAACAAATCAGTGAATAAATCTTTTTAGTGAACTGAATCAAAAGATTTGTGTCCCTGAAAAGAATCAAAATGGCAATCACTAGTGTGAGCCAGGCTGAGCAAACAATGCTCGCACGTTTAAATCAGGGAGGTTACGTAGCTAAGAATTTGAGGGGCAGGGGCTAAGAATACATTTAAAATTAAAATTAAATTGTTAATTTAAGTACAGTTTTTGGATCACCAAAGTAAGGGGGGCAGCTGGGGGGGCAAGGCTCTAGAGTGGGGGGGGGG
>JACXGM010008406.1:0-28996 GCA_016801145.1 Umbra pygmaea | reverse complement strand
ATTACATATAGTACACACCAGAGTCCTGTCATTTCTTATAGTACACACCAAAGTCCTGTTATTACTTATAGTACACAGCAGAAAACAAAGCAGATCATTTGTCAGACAGTCACCGTTGAAGCTTTTACCCGGATTGCTTTCTCATTCACCAGATTGAAATTAGTTTTAAACACCAGCTCGCTCAGCGGAGATTACAGTACTTTCATCTTTGTTTGTAATTCTAAAAAATGTAAACACTATACTTTTTCAAGTTGAGAAAAAATAATTGACAAATTGTACTAATTACTTCAGTGTTTCATTATCAGTAAACATTACTTTTCATTGGAGAAGGGAATGATGTTCCTGTAGATGTATATGAGCCTTCATTTTTTTATTTATTATGGATGTAAGATAGAGAATTTCCCCATTCTCCAGAGTTGTATGTTTTGCAGGCTTATCTGTTTTATGCTGCACACAAATACTTAAGGCTCTCACCTAGTCAGGACATTACCAGTCCAGCGAAGAGTGATCTCATTACACAGGCTACTCAACAGATAGGCCAGTCCATCTCTGTTCCGTTACGGAGGATAGTGAAGGAATGGAGACTAGAAGCACACCATCTCTGAAAATAGGTGCAGACCAGCCACTCACTGACATACCCTCAATCAGCATGACAAGGTTAAAGCTGTTTTTGCAGTCAGATGTGCAAGAGTCCCCTGTTTTAGAGAAACAGTTCCAACGTGCACTGAAGAAACTGAGAAGTTTCAGTGGCAGAGCCGTCACCAGAGATAATATTCAGACCGATGTTGAAGGCCAAAGATATAATCAATATAAAACTCCACATTATACGGTACCTCCACTGAAGCCTCATGAGAAGACGGTGATATACTGAAACAACATTTCAGTATGGTGACATATTCATCCATTCCCCATGCTGATTACTATGGCACCTTAACAGCTGTGTAAAATGCCATGGATTATTGAATCTGTTTGAACAAGGCAGTTCATGTGGCAGACTCAAGCTTGAAAAAGCAGGTTGAGAAAATTGGCGATCCCAGCCCTGCTGTAAGAGGTGTGTTCATCAAGTTTTGCCCAGACCCCACTCCCCACAGTTACGTATTGTTGTACTAATTGAAAATATACGTATGTTTTGCACCAATCATTAGATGGTCATTTAGCAGTTTAATAGAGTTTTAGAACAACTGGCATAGCATCACCAGAAAAGATATTTAGCACCTGGTGCATCGCAAAATTCAGGCTGGTATTTTGTGCATAGGATAGGATTATTTTAGTTTACTGCTTACTGTAAACTGATCTTTATAATATTTTTATTACATTTAAGAACATTTCATTTCATTCTCAGTTTATAGAATGTTTTTACATGTGCCTAAGACATTTGCATGGTACTGTATATATACTGTATAGGAAGCAGATGAGCAGGGGCAGGGCTGGATTGTTCTGGAACATGCCCGCTTTCTCTTTTTGGGGATTTTCTGTGACGGTGATGCATGAAGTCTGAACGTGTTTGGGCCACATTTCTACAACTGTCTCATTGGGTTTACAGGCTTCTGCTGGGGTAAGACAAAGGCTCTGGCTTGCTTGTTTGGCTCTACTGGGGCTCTAGCCTGCTTGTTTAGCTCTACTGGGGCTCTAGCTTGCTTGTTTGACTTTGTGTTCTAGCCTTCTTGTTTGGCTCTATCGGGGCTCTAGCTTGCTTGTTTGGCTCTACCGGGGCTCTAGCTTGCTTGTTTGGCTCTACCTGTTCTCTAGCCTACTTGTTAGGCTCTACTGGGTCTCTAGCCTGCTTGTTTGACTCTACCTGTGTTCTAGCTTTCTTGTTTGGCTCTTCTGGGGCTCTAGCTTTCTTGTTTGGATCTACCAGGGCTATTGTATTTCACTCCTTTATACGGTCTGTTTGAGTCATGTGGAATCCTGGAACATTGTGTGTTTATGGAGCTAATGAATATGGAATGTAAGCTTTTCTGATTGCGCCTTCACCACTAAGTGCCATAAGGAAAGTGTACTGTATTGTACTGTTCTCTAGCCTACTTGTTAGGTTCTACTGGAGCTCAAGGCTGCTAATTTGGCTCTACTGGGTCTCTAGCCTGCTTGTTTAGCTGGCTCTACCTGTGTTCTAGCCTGCTTGTTTGGCTCTACTCTGGCTCTAGCCTACTTGTTTGGCTATACATTTGCTGTCTAGCCTGCTTGTTGGACACTACCTTGGCTCTAGCCTGTTTGTTGGACACCCCACTCGGCTCTAGCCTGCTTGTTGGACACTACCTTGGCTCTAGCCTTCTTGCGGATACAACCACAAAACCTTGGCAGTTACCTGTGTTTCTAGCCCAGAGCTGTTCCCACATCCTCCACCAGAATAATAGGTGGAAATTTAGGGAACAGACATGGGACCACAGCAATCATGTCCTTGAGCCAGCGCAAGGTATGCCATACTCATATGGACAGGGCAAATAGGGCCTGGGCCCAGGGGACACAAGCTAAGAGGTACCCCGAGGCCCCTAATGGTCTGAGGCTCATGAGACAATCTACTGTGAATACAAAATGTAGATAGATAAGCCAAACAAGTACCAAGTGACTGCACTTTCTACACTTCAACCCATACCAGGGCCCCTCGGCTATACCTCAACCCATACCAGGACCCCTCGGCTATACCTCAACCTATACCAGACCTGGCCCCCACTGGGTCCACCTCAGACAACTTAATTTATGGCCATATCATCAAACCTAGTCAGACAGCTTAATTTATGGCCATAGAATCAGACCTAGTCAGACAGCTTCACTTTGATGAAGTGGTAGATGATTTTGCAAGTAAGAAGACAAATAGAGACTCAAATAAATTAAGGAAATGGTTTAGTAATCTTATATAGTATTGGATAGCCTACTATTAGGAAATGCTACTTAACACTTGGCAGAACATTTGCTTTCTTTCACGAGCGCACTTTAGCTGCAGATCTTCAATATTGTGGCTGTAGGTTATTACTTATTATTGGGAGTGTTTTTTTTGGGAGGGGGGTTCTTGTGTGTGAATGTCATGTGAGTTCGGGTGTGGAGGTATGGTGGGGGGGCTCCAAAGACACTCATGCCCAGGGGTCTCATAGTATGGTTATCCATCCTTTCATGTGGGATGTAAGAAATAAGGCACAGGGGGGTGTGGGATGTGACCAATGTACCATGGCTAAGAGCCCCTTTCTAAGCCATGGTATGTTAGAGTAGCCATATACCACACCCTACAAGCCTGGAAATAGCGCTTAGCCATGGCATATTGGCAATATATCAAAACCTTGACATGTCTTATTGTTCTTATAAAGCAGTTACCAATGCAATTAAAGCAGTAAAAAGTAATGTAATATCTTTGTTATACAGTCTCATATACCACGGCTGTCAGTCAATCAGCATTCAGGAATCATACCACCCGGTATATAGATAATATACACCATCCATCTTGACAATGCCATTAATTGAGTGTATATACTCTTGCTGGGCCTTGGCACTGGCAAGTTGGTAATGCTTCTTCATTTCTGGCTTGTATCATCATACATATTGGTTCATTCTCTCATTTTTCCTTCACACATCATCAGACTGCCATTATTATGATCAGTCGACATGCATTTTTTTCCACCTTTATGTGAGATTGTGAAAGATGTAGCTTTCCCCTCAGCTCCTAAACATATCCCGCAGTCTTTTATTACCACTAAAAGATTAATATGCCATTCATTAATTTTCTGTCAGCAACTAGGCATTTCATATACTGCACATTTTCAGGTGAATAAATCAATTCCTTCATATTTAAAGTAGTAAAGAAACAGCTAGCTGGTAAAAGCATCTGTGTATGTAGCTGTGCTCCAGGCAACTTAAATTGCTGCACTGAAAATAAGAGACACACCATCCATTAGTCTATAAACCTTTCCCTGATTCTCTCCTTGGAGACACAATTCAATTATTGCAGGTCAACAACATAGATTTAGTCCAGGATCTTTTATTTTTTGTTATTATTTATAAATAATAGATACGTATACACATCAGCTATTTACAGTGTTTTACAATATACTCAAAAAAACATTTATTTTTTATTAACCTATTCTAATCAGATAGTAATACCCCATGGAAAATTGGAGTATTCAATCAAGGATGTGGTCGGAAAGCCAAACTCTTACAGGGATTATTCTTCATGAACCACCAATGTCTTCTAATCCACTGCAATGATAGCCTCATTGTACAGTGACTACACTTCACTGTCAATGCGATTTAGCGCATTGACATCTGTAACAGCTTTTCCCTGCAATCTAGAGTCATAATCATTAAGCCTATTTCAGTTCTACACATTTCAGTGGGTGTCTATCTGACTACTGTAAATCAAAGTTCTCAATGTACTGCACTAAGATACTGGAGTACTTGGGATGATAACACACCATTAATATAGGGACTTATCATGGCATCATAGTTAATACCAACTATAATTACATCATAAGGAGTAATATTACATTTAAACCTCTTTAGCTTTCAGCATTATCCTGAGTGGAGTTACGGTTTTCTTTTTCCTTTAAAAAAATTATGAAAAAAACGAATTATTCTTCTCACATCTCTGTTAAAACGCATTATTAGAAAACAAGGGTTGTTTGGTCACCATTTAGGAGAAAGCAAATAACCCTTTATTTCCAATTTAGAATCCTTGTCCCTATCAACAAACTACATGGCCTAATTTTAACGATCAAAGCACGTGCCGCGAAGCGCAATGGTGCAAATCCGCTTTGGCCGTGTCTAAATCCACTTTTGCTAGTTTAACGGCGGAAAAAAGGTTCTGTGCGCCGGGCGCATGGTCTAAGTGTTTTTTACTCTGTGGCATAATTAATCATAGGTGTGGTTTGGGCGTAACATTCAATAAACCAATCAAAGTGTCATCAGCCATTCCCTTAAAAACCCAGGCATGTTTGTACCTTGGCGCATTGCTATTATGATGGCAGATTTGCCAATCAAGAAGGAGAGATTTTCAGGAGAAGAAACTGATCTATCATATATGGCACAAGCACTATGCTGCCAAAAGTCCACTGTGCGCGCTGTGCATGAGGCTAGAGGCGCATTTAACTGATAATACTAGAATGCTGCGCTGTTGGGCCCTATCTTGCACCCGGCGCAACGCAGCGCAAAGCCCGAACGCAAGTGTATTTGCTAGTTTAAGACCGATGCAGTTGTCAATTTTCCATCCAGCGCCCGCGTTGTTTAAATAGCAAATGCACCTGCGCCCATCTTTGCGGCAATGGGCATGCTGGTCTTACAGGGAGGTGTGTTCAGGATGATTCTTGGCGTAGTGCTAGCTTGAGGCATCGGAAAGTTATAGCGCCATTGACCAACAAAAACTGGTCTAAAGTCAATATCGCAGCATGTCATTGTTATTTTAACTTCAAATTAGTCAAATGCACCTAGGCTTATGCACAGTGCGCACACACTATGCTTGGTACACACACACAGGGAAGCGCAGCAGCACACAAATATACAAAATATTATAAATTAAATGTTATAAATATCATCTGACATTATAATAACAATGTGCCAAGATACAAACGTGTCAGACTCTTAAAGGGAATGGGAGATGACACTCTGATTGGTTTATTGCATGGTACCCCCAAAACACACCTTTGAATAAATGAAGACACTTACGTTAAAGATCCACTTGTCGTCGGGCGGGATGTCCACTGAACATGTCAGATTTTAGCCCACGTTACTTTTTACCGGATATATGTGTCCGCATAGTGCAGATTTAACACACATGTGCTTCCGCAAGGCAAGACCGTTACTATCGTGTCAACTTCCGGTTGTACAACGGCACTGTGTTGCAGCGCACAAGTTGAATAATTTGAACGTATGCGACACACCGATTGAAACGCATCGCAAGCCCGCAAGGCAAATGCATCCTTGCGGATTGCTCCATTGACAATGAATTACTTCCGGCGCAACGCAATGCATTCAACGTCTTCAGTGGACATCCCGCCTAAAGCTGAATTCACACCAGACACGGCAAAAAATCCCCGTACGGCATCGTAATTCAGACACATCTTCCGCATCTACGAGATGGTTGGCAACATTGCATACAACTGTCCACCTCCTGCAAGGCGACTGACAGGCGCTGCTTTCGGTTTAGTATTCATTGACAATACGAAAACTATCTACTGAGCTGTCAAAGCTTGTCTTGCAATCTCACACACCCATAGATGAAAGCAACATATTAGCTCTTTCTCTGAGGTAAATCAACTTCCGGTTCTGGCACCATACGGCAAAGCACAGCACAAGTTGGATTATTTCAACTGTTGCCACACACCCGCCGCACGGCATCCACATTTTGCCGGTTCTGGTAGATTTGCCGCAGTGGTGCGCATTGCTTCCTATTGAAATGAATGGACTTCCGCTGCAACGCAACCAGTTTGCCGGACCTGGTGTGAATCCAGCTTAAGACACGACTGTTGCATGGTGTCGGGACGCCTCCCTCAATTTGTAGTTGATAGGTGTTCCTCAAGTACAGCTGGGCTACAGCCACAATTAGTTTCTCCTCCATTTTCGCTACATCTACAAGAGAGGTGGCGCAGCATTTGAGAAAATGTTGCGCGACAAAAAAGCTGGCCGATGCCCAACTTTATGCAAATGAATCCGTTGAACGCGACGCAACTATCCAATAGAAGTAGAGCACAGAGGAGACGGGGGAAGGTCCTTTCTTGTAGATGTAGCAAAAATGGAGGAGAAACTGGTTGTGGCTGTAGCCCAGCTGTACTTAAAGAATGCCCGTCAACATACAAATTGAGGGTGGCGTCCCGACACCACGCACCAACCGACAGAAGTGTAGCAGGGAGAAGTGGATCTGCACCTTGAGTACAACCCTTTAGCCATGCACCCAACGCTTCACGCTGTGGGCTTAGATTGTTAAAATAGGGCCCATTGACTTTAAACCAGATTTTTGTTGCTCAATGTCACGATTACTTTCCAATGCGTCAAGATAGCAGTACGCCAAGGATTATCCTGAACACACCTCCCTGTAAGACCAGCACGCCCATGGGTGCAAAGATGGGTGCAAGTGCATTTGCTATTTCAACCATGTGGGCTCTGATGGGAAATTGACAACTCTTAAACTAGCAAAAAAACTTCCGTCAAGCTTTGCGCTGCGTGCAAAATAGGGCCCTAAATTTCTGAACCATTTTTTTCCCTAAGAGTTTGAGGTTATGTTTTTTCATACATAGTCCATCAATAAAGAATCCACATACCAGTATAATTAAAGGGACATTTACTACTTTTTTAAATAGCAGACTCTTTCAATCATACCGTTCAGCACCAAAGCAATGTATATTCATAATTTGAAAAATGTATTAAACTGCATTAGTAAAAGCAAGCAAAAATAAAATCTAGATTTTTTATGGAGGAACTTAAACTTACTAATTGCCACAACAGTGCAGTGATTTCCCAGAAAAGTAAACAAGCATCCTATCGTGCTTCACTAATTAACCCATTTTAAACAACTTTTTTGTGCAATGTAGAACAAATTTCAATTATCTCGATTTGCAATTTGACCCAACCATCTTAATATGTGGATCATGACAACAAGGACCTTCAAACACAATAGACTGGAACGGAATTCCAACTTAACATGATTTCTTGACAAACCATTCCTTTTAATTTACTAATAAATGTGTTCTATAAATCCTGTCAATCACAGTATTGTTAATGAATGGTAGAAACAGAGCAGCCATGCTGTTGATTAGAGCACCCACCGTCCTTAATGCAAGTTAAATGTTAAATGTACAGCAAGAGGATAGACATATGTCAACAGTACATCTCAGAAGTTCTCCCAAATTACGTTCTCAGGAAACTATTTTGAAAACATGAATTACGTTATATGTTATATATTAAACATATTTAGGGTGTTTTTATGTTTCAGCTGCACATTTTATTATTAGGCTATATTCCTCCATCTATTACGTTGCCCCTGCACATTTAGTTTAGCGGATACATGTGAGAACATTCCATACAATCTAATAGTGATTTAAATTATATTGCAACATTCACGGTTAAGGTTAGGGTTAAGGTTAGGCACGAGGTTACAAATGGTTAAGTTTAGGCATGACATTACTGAAGTTAAGGTTAAGATTAAGGTTAGGGTTAACATTACAAAAAACGGACAATCGCCTGTTTGCGTCACGCTGCAATGGAGAACAAAACACACACAGAGTGTCTTTCTGAATTTGAACTTACGAACACTGGCATGAATGTCGCAAATTTATTTTCCATTCCCGACCCCCACCCTAGCAAAACCTACGCTACTTACATGCTACGCCATGATCTCCATATGTTCATATTTAATGTTATTTGGTTGTTAAATTTAGTTCCCTAAAAACTTAATTGACTCAATCAAACATATGTTCAAATTTTACATATTCCGTTTTTTCAAAATAGTTCCCTCAGAACGTATTTCATGCAATTTTGGGCTTACACACGTCGACCACCGGACACTGTAGTTGATCACCATCCTGATCCATATTGGCGGAAAATAATTAGTCGCACCATTTGTTGTTCTCCCCCTGCTTGGTTTAATCTTTTGTGTCTGGAACCCCAACAGTACATTTCTTCCAAATTTGTTAGGCTTTTTCTCTTCTACTCTGCTCCAAATATGTTGTTTCCACCTGGAGGCCAGATTGGGGCTGGGAATATGCAGTGATAGGTACATCTCTGCCTCTCTGTGAGGAGGACTGGGAGTGTTTCTGAACATGCACCCTTCTCTAATACTTCACTTATTGCTTTTACACTGAAAAATCGTTGTGTAAAGCTGCAGTGGCAGACTCCAGCTCTAGCAATGCTCTACTCTGCAGAGCCCCAGAGTTATTCCCGCAGCTTCCAAAACGAGATGCTGCATTTCATGAAGAGTCGCCGAGTTTACTGTTGCCAGAGGCGTAGTGTGTGTCTTTAACGTGTGCGAGTCCATGCGCCTGAGTTTGTGTGTCTATTATGTGTGTTCATCCCCTTGGCTCAAAGATAACAGCTGGGGCTCAGAGAGTGTCTCCGTCTGCCCCCACGGGTTCTCGGAGGAGCCACGATGTATGTGTGTGAGTTGTGTGTGGGTGTGTGTGGCCTCTATGCCTCTCAGTGGCTCCACAGCTAATAGCCTGAGAAATTCTGTCACAAAATATTGCCTCAGATGTTCTACAGGGGAGCTTTAGGAAGATAGCAAGGGTGGAAAAATGGGTGGAACGATGAGCCTTTAGTGGAAGGATATTTCACAAAAAAAGCCTTACTGCTGTATTATGGCTCCCAGTGCCCACATGGAGAAGCGAGGAATAAAGACTATTCTCCCTACTGTCCTCATTTCAATGTCACACTTTGGGCTGTAATGCAGCCAGTCCCATTATTTTCTGGTTCCATTCGGCAGATGATTGAATAATTTGTCTTTTATGGCCATAAATGCTAAAAACAAGGTCCTCTCTAAATTATGTATGATGTGCTTAGCTTACGCTAGTAGCTATATATTTTCTTGCAATGATGATGAGGAAGGGAAATGTTTGTTCAAGGCAAAGTGGGGACAGATCAGAGTGTGTGGAAAGTTGATTGTTGTAGACATCCAGATGAGTCATTCCACGGGCGCTCCCAGTAATGAATAGTCTGAATGCCATTCCTTTAAGACAGCTAGCCCTACGCTAAATCAATGACTACAAATGAGATGGACAATTGCTTTATCCTCCATCTATGCCTATACTTTATGCACATCAATCACACGGATTATAACTCAAGTGTCATTTCTAAAGCTACATTGCAAAGCCTCGATCTCCTATCATCATTCAGTTTAAGAAGTCAAAATTGAATAGGCGGATTTAAACCACAACAAATAATTTGATTAATTTTGTAACTTAGCCACACATTTTTGCATTTATTTACTGTATGTGTTAGTTACTATATTTAGTTTGCTTTAAGTAAAGTAATTCACTACATAATAAAACACTACAATAGGTATTACCTTACAATAGACACTAGCGTGATGATATGGAGATTTTTAACAAATTGTTTTTTTAATTAACAACAAACATAACATTGATTATCAAGACTAATCCTTGTTAATTCATTGCAAGATAAGGGTTGGAAACCTCCTCTTAAATTAGACAATGTGTCCCACAGAAGGCTGTTCAATTGCCCCACAATATCTGGGCTTAGGGGTTAAGTATTCAAATATTGTGCTCTAGCAACTCCTTATGGTGGCTTGAGAGCCTGTGAGCTCAATTAAGATAGTAGAAGAGAGAATATATTCTCTCTAGACTTCTTGGTTAAGCAAACAGTATGATAAGAACCATTGGATGTGCTTCAGTACATAATACCGTAAGCCAATATATTTTAAACATTCAAAGTAAGCTAATATATTAAACAGGCAAAATGTCTAAGCACCAAATATGTAAATAAACTACATCAAGATAGCCCAGGTGCTGTTTTGAAGGTAAATTAGGCCAATTGTGCAGGTCCTAAGAAAGGAGGTGTGCAGTGTAAAGCATTATATCTTATTGCAATATCTTCTTAGGCAATACTAGTTTCTGTTAGGAAACAAGTCTCTGTGATATGAATGTCTACAATTTTCCCTGAACACCTTCTTAACGACATGAAACATATTTTTGGTTAAAGGGTAAAAGGAGTCCACAGAACATGGACCATACATTTCTTTTAGTAGCAAAAAAGGTTTCACCATGACAAATGTATCAGAATGTCAGCCCAGTTTAATCTCACTCTCTAGACTTCCAATGCCTGGCCACTGGCCATCCTCTTCCCAATGGGGTTGAAACTAACAAGCTGATTCTTCAGATCAATACATCTGGTGGGATATCAGTCTTCATGTCTGTCAGTGATAGTGCTACACCTAGTCATTCGTACCAGTACTAGCACATGAACAGAAGTTAAGTTCAATCTACTGTCTATCTGCAAAAGCTAATGTGTGTTACTATCTTCATTTTACAAACCGACTAAGAAATCTTCTTCCAACACATATTAAAGTTGTATTTGTTTAATCACACTTAATAATAAATGTTTTAACTTTATAAAATGCTTATTTCAGTCAGGAATGAAGGTGCCGCTGCTACCGGCTGTGGTGAAGACGGACCCCCAGGGCTTTCCACCCCAGTGGTCTCGGCGTCCAACGTCTCCACCCTGTTGGTCTCGGCATCCAACGTCTCCACTGCTGTGGTCTCGGCGTCCGAGAACCCTGGAGGAGATGTTAATAGGAGCTCCTCGGGATCCAACGTCTCCACCCCGGTGGTCTCGGCGTCCGAGAATGCTGGAGGAGATGGTAATAGGAGCTCCTCACCCCAGAACGGAAGCTCCTCCCTGTCAGGGGGTACTGGAAGTAGGAGCTCTTTTCCCAACAGCAGAAGCTCCTCCCTACTAAGTGCTGGTGGTAGCTGGAGCTCCCCTCCAGGTAATGGGAGCTTCTCAGGCCAAGGTGGTGATGGAAGCTCCCCCTCCAGTAGCAGGAGCTCTTCCTGGCCTGGGTTAGGTGCAGGTTGCTGGTCCTCCAGCACAGGCTCAGTAGGCGGGGCCTCCGTCGTCGTCTCCTTCTCCTCCGGCGTCCTCACGGAGGGTGGAGCTACGGGCTCTGACAAGGAGGGCTCTACGGGCTCAGGCCCGGAGGACTCCATAGATGGCACTGGGAAGAGGAGCGGAGTGGAGATGGTGGGCAGGCCAAAGGGAACATACGTCCACCAGGGTGACTGCTGGGAGGACGCTGATGTAACAAGTTCAGATAGAGGATGGTCCCGCAGGTCGAGTAGCACAGAAGGTGATGGAGACTCTAGCTCAGAGGCTTCATGCCCATTGAAAGTGAGGGGGCACAAGCCAAGTGGATTTTCCTTTTAATATCTGTATTTGTGGGGACATGTATCTGTGTGCTGTGCACACTGTGCCCCCTTAAAAAAAATAGGTGCATGACACCTCTGCTCTAGCTGACTAGGGTGGCCGGCTGCTAGAGTGGAGTTGGGGCGCGCCTCTAGCCCACTAGGGTGTGTGCTCTGGAGATCCCTGTCTCCCTCACCTTCCTCCTCCTCTGCCACTTTCTGGTCCGACTCCCAGCAGATTAGGTCATAGTCCTCATCCTTGTCATCCCATCTGACCTGCTGCTCCTGCTCCTCTCTCTGAATCAGCAGAGCTTAAATAGGCTCAACTAGAAGCAGCTGAAAACAATCAGCAATTACAGTGGGTATGGAAAAGAATCACCCCCCTGTAAAACAATCACATGTTGTTACTTTGCAGCCTGAAATGAAGACAGACACAGTTTTTGTTTCATTCAGCTGTATTTACTCAGTGCAACTTATAACATCCAAGTGAAAGATATAACACCAACATGTCAAAAAAAATATATATAATAAACATAATCATTGAGTTGGAAAAAGCATCAACCCCTTGTTTCAGTGTTATGTTGAACCACCTTTTGCTTTAATTACAGCCTTTAGTCTGTTGGGATATGTCTCTACTAACTTTGCAAATCTAGACGTTGCAATATTTGACCACTCTTCTTTGCAAAACTGCTCAAATTCAGTTAAATTTGATGGTGACTGTTTGTGGACTGCTGTCTTCAAGTCATTCCACAGATTTTCAATGGGGTTTAAGTCTGGGCTCTGACTAGGCCATGCAAGGACATTTAACGTTTTCTCCTTCAACCACTGTGTGATCGCTGTGTGCTTTGGGTCATTGTCATGTTGGAAGGTAAATCTTCTTTCCATTGACAACATTCTGGCAGAGAGATGCAGGTTTTCCTCAAGAATTTGACAATATTTTGCCTCATCCATTTTTCCAAGTGCTCCCGTCCCTGCTGCAGAGAAACAACCCCATAACATGATATTACCACCTCCATGTTTTACTGTAGAAATTGTATTATTTAGATGGTGAGCTGTATTGGATTTTCGCCAGACATATTGCTTGGCATTGAGGCCATACAATTCCATTTTAGTCACATCTGACCATAACACCTTTTTCCACGTGGCCTTAGAATCTTTACAGTACGATTTGGCAAAGCTCAGTCATGACTGCATGTGGCCTTTCTTGAGGAGTGGCTTTTTTCTTCCAACCCTTCCATACAAGCCACATTTGTGATATTGTTGTGTAGTGGGAGTAAAAGAATACAATTAATATGCACTCATGAAGTTAACGCATCAATAATTAATATATTTCCTTTTCTCCCCTGTTGCAATAGTCTGAGTTAAGAACGGAAGAATGCTTAATAAATGAGTGTAGAGGATGGATAGTATAGACGTTGTTGATATTTACTATCTAACTATCGGACCCCATATTGATTATTTATCTGTGTGTGTAAACAGCTACAGAAAGAAATACTACCGCGACCCAGGAAAATTAATTGTTACCCGCTAGTCAGACACAGTGCGTACATTGCTTAAATGTGTGCGTGATGAGAGCTGAAACTACGAGCAGGCCGTAACAAGATAGCTTACATTCCCGTTAAATATCTCCACCCAAGATTTACTGGGAAATGACTTAGAATGTCTCAGACAGAACTTAGTAAAGTGAATAACATTTAATTCCAGATAAAGGGCAAAGTACAATGCTTTAACCGGACAAAGAATTACACAATTACAATACCAAGAATTACAAAACTCCTAAGTATGATCTACGATCTAAGCATGTCCTATACAGTTCAGTCTAGTAATATAACATTACTCTAAACAATTTCAATGGTGCGCACTAACGTGGGCCAGGAGCCTTGTTAACGATAACTCATTTGATTCAACATAAACAAATACTAATATATCCCCACCAAAGAGGTGACACCTACATATCTCCCGCTGCATACAAAATGAACATCTGGGGCCTCATTTATAAACGTGACGTAAGCACAAAAGAACGCAATAATTGGGATTTATAAAAAGCAAACTTGATGGGAAAATGTGCGATCCTTCACGTCAAATCTGACCTATGCGTATGCACAAAAACGGGTGAAATGAGAAATGGCGACACTGTCGGCAGATGATGAAACACGTGAAACTGTCTGAACTGCAGACCGTTGTGTAGTTAAACGAAATCGAAATACTGCCTATCATTAATAATATGAACATTTCACAAAGCCATTCTCACAATCAACAGCCTGTGGTGAAATACAAATATAATAAAACAAGATTGTAGTTGTATAAATACTAATATATCCCCACCAAAGAGGTGACACCTACATATCTCCCGCTGCATACGAAATGAACATCTGGGGCCTCATTTATAAATGTGGCGTAAGCACAAAAGAAGGCATACGCCGCTCTCTACGCAATAATTTGGATTTATAAAAAGCAAACTTGACGGGAAAATGTGCAGTCCTTCACGCCAAATCTGACCTATGCGTACGCACAAAAACGGGTGAAATGAGAAATGGCGACACTGCCGGCAGATGATGAAACACGTGAAACTGTCTGAACTGCAGACCGTTGTGTAGTTAAACGAAATCGAAATACTGCCTATCATTTATAATATGAACATTTCACAAAGCCATTCTTACAATCAACAGCCTGTGGTGAAATACAAATATAATAAAACAAGATTGTAGCCAACGTAAATGCAAATAAAGACACATTTGCAAAAAGAACACTCAAATATGTTCTGTAATTATATTGGCATGTTATGTAATTCATCCTCATAAATAATACGGTAAACAGAACAAAATCATGTTTCAAACTGATATTCTTGTCGATGTCTCTGTCTGGGGTGCAGAAAGACAAATATATGATGATAGAGGTAGATAGACAGACAGACAGACAGACAGACAGACAGACAGACAGACAGACAGACAGACAGGCAGGCAGGCAGGCAGGCAGGCAGGCAGACATAGTTTGTTTCATTTTTAAATGTGTTCCATCGTGACGCATGTCTTTTTAAAATGTGCAAAAAAATCAATTTAAGCAGAACTATTTCCCATTTACAAATAGATTAATACCGACATCTGTAGATTATCAGATACAGTCAAAAGGATGGTTATAAAAAGCCATTCCATCCCAATGCGTATTGATGCACAATGGCTGATCTTGCGCTGTTAGAAGATAATAATAATAATAGCCTAATAGTGCATTTTATTTAGTGGCACCTTTCATAATGACAAGATTTCTGGCGACTGGCACTTTCCAGAGGGAATTGGCTGACAGGTCAGTGATATCTCAGCCAATCCTTAGCCGGGTTATGCCAGACGTGTTAGGTATAATTATAGGCTTGTCGCATAATTAGCCTACATGAAGTTTCCGTACACCGCGGGTGAACAAGCAAACACAAAATGTAGCTATATGTCCGGTTTCCCAAACGTATCAGTGCTATTGACTGCACTCGTGGGCACCGAATGAGGGCACCGAATGAGAAAGAAATGCTGTCATTAATCGTAAGCATTTCCATTCCATCAATGTCAAAATAATTTGTGATGTAGACATGTTGCTCACTAATGTAACTAATCTTCCCCCAACCGTGGCAGACTTTCGCGATAAAGTGCTAGACGTTTTTGACATTGACTTTGATGTCTGACCACTTTTTTATATGGGCAATTATGGGTGTGACATGCAGCCGCAAAAGCTGCGGCACATTTAGAGTTGATTGTGATTTATAAAGGGAAAACAGCGTAAAACGTGCGTGTGCATGGTTTTCTAAATCTGAATATTTCTTTGCATACGCACGTTCTATATTTTGTCCGTACGCCACTTCTGATGCCCCAGTTCACTGGCTGGAGTTGGAAAAAACGGAACACATTAACATGAACAGATTATGCGCCGGCTTGCCGGCGATAACCTTGGTCGTAACAAAATAACTGACTTATAACATTTAAATATCTTCCAGAGGGGGGAAGCTAGCATTTGTCTTCTCCTCATAACCCTGTGGACTTCCACTTCTAATTAATGGACTTCGATGTGCTTCTAGGCACTGATAAAGCCTTTAAAATTGTTTTGTATCCATCTCCTGACTTGTGCCTGTCCACAACTTTATCCCATAGATCTTTTGGCAATGTCTTGCCACCCATAGTTGATTGTTGTCTTCAGTTGCACTACCAAGGACTGAAATGCTTCAGGAAAAGCTTGTTTCATGCTGAGCTAATCAAAATGACCACAGCTGATCACAGTTGAAATTCAATTGGCTTTGTGTGCTATTGAGAAGGTGATTAACTACACCTGGTTGCGTTTACAAGTCATTTTTAGGAGGGGGTGATTATTTTTCCAACTCAGTGATTGCATTAATTAATTTGCTATTTGTTTTTTCTGACAAGTTGGTCTTATATCTTTCACTTGGATGTTATGAGTGGTACATACAGCTGAATGAAACAAAAACGGTGTCTGTCCGTTTTCATTTCAGGCTGCAGAGCAACAAAATGTGATTATTTTACAGGGGGGTGATTCTTTTCTATACCCACCGTAGAATAACCCAGCACTAACTCCAACAATCCTATTCATTGCTACTGGTGTACAGGGGAGTTGTGCCACAGTTCCATATACAGTGGGGAGAACAAGTATTTCATACACTGCCGATTTTGCAGGTTTTCCTACTTACAAAGCATGTAGGGGTCTGTAATTTTCAGCATAAGTACACTTCAACTATGAGAGACTGAATCTAAAACAAAAATACAGAATATCACATTGTATGATTTTTTATAATTATTTGCATTTCATTGCATGACATAAGTATTTGATCACCTACCAACCAGTAAGAATTCCAGCTCTCACAGACCTGTTAGTTTTTCTTTAAGACGCCCTCCTGTTTTCCACTCATTACCTGTATTAACTCTACCTGTTGGAATTTGTTACCTGTATAAAAGACACCGTTCCACAGACTCAATCAAACAGACTCCAACCTCTCCACAATGGCCAAGAACAGAGAGCTGTCCAAGGACATCAGTGATAAAATTGTATACCTCCACCATGGGCTGGACGTGACAGATAACATGCAAGGTTAATGAGTTTAAGGTTAGGGTAAAGTGAGATTAAGGTTAGGTAAGGTTAAGTTAAACTGACTTTTTTAGTTTTAAAACCGTACAAAACTTTGTTTCCCTGACTCCGGAAACATACATATGTGTACAAATGTTTCGTTTTGTGCGATTTCTTACATATCGCCATAAGACCAGCCTTAATAATTAACACTTGAGCATAATTGTGCAAATGGATTTGAGAAAATGATAGAGTAAATGGTAAGTGGGTGTTAAATGGGGCATTGGGGGCAAACCGGTGCTAGACTGCGTCTAATTTCCTCAGGAGGGAACTAGAGGCAGTTCTGTAAATGACATCACTGAATTCTTTGATATATTGGATTGTCATTTTCACCAGGGTGTGTATGGCAACGTGGGTGAAGTAGGACTTGATGCAGAATAAGAATCCAATCCTAGATTTAATTTTGGATTGGAGATGATTAATGTGGAACTGGAATGTGAACAATCTAACCAAACACCTAAATATTTGTAGGCGTTCACATATTCTAGTTTAGACCCATCCAGAGTAGAGTTGCTGGTCATTCTGGCGTGTATGGGTAGTCTATGTTTGAAAAGCATGCATTTGGTTTCCCTGGAATTTATGAGCAGTTGGAAGGCCATGGAAGGAGTGTTGAATGGCATCTACGCTCTTTAGGAGGTTAGTTAGCAAAGAGTCCAATATAGAGCCGGATGTAGAATGGTGTCAATATGGAATATCCCCGCTTGGATGGGTTGCTGTGAAGGGGACAACGCTATCCGTTAAAGACACGGCTGATGATGACACTATTTATAAAGCCAGCAACAGTGCGTGAAATGATGTTTTATCGAAAACACACACAACACGCAGTGTAGCCTAATTGAACGAACATTCGGCACACTGAAAATGTGCGTCACAGGTTTGATAGGACATGAGGCACTTTAATACTCAAGCATTCTTTGTGGCTTGTTGTGTTTTACACAAGATGTCCATAAATCATGGATGTGTTGATGACATAAATGAGGAAATATTATAGGACTTAAGGATATGTGATGTTGAAATGCATGTGCCGTTGCCACTTAACCAAATGCCCAAGCAGCAGTCAGAACAGGAGAGGAGAGCTTATTTGACGGAAGAGTGAGGTAAGCAAAGTAATCTTGCTCCAATGTTAGACTACATTGCAAAAGTATTACTATGCATTAATAACCTCGTGATTCAGTGAGAGTGAGCCCAAAACATCGGAAAGTATGTCTTGTGACATTACTTTATTTACATTTTGTAAAAAGAAAAATCAATAGCAATCCGCCGTTATAATAGCAATCCACCATGGAACAAGCGCACCTGCTCTTAAAGAGAATGTGAGATGACGCTCTGATTGGTTTATTGCACGTTACGCCCAAACCACACCTATGACTAATGAAGCTACTTCAGACCTACCAAGTTTAGATTTCCTTCGGGCGCAAGAGTAATTTATTCCGCCGGTAAAATAGCACCAGCGCCCGGGACCTTCCCACAATGTCACTTGCCTTTTGCGTTTGATACTTGCGTTTCAGATCGTTAAAGTAGGGCCCCCTGTCTCAGTTCTGCTGTAAATGCAGCACACTCTGGGCTGGGTGTTACAATAGTGGTGAAAAACACCATCAGGTTTCAAGCTAGCTATTGGTAAGACAATGATTCTACTTATATAATATAATAACGTATATAATATAAACAATATTATACACATCTGGACTAAACTTCGGGGCCTAACTACTACTTTTGCAAGTATGTGACCTTCCCCAATCTGAGATTTAAAATGATCTATTTGTACAGTGTTTATTCACAGTGTTCCAAGATGTATAATAACCGCTGTTACAAAAAAATTATATTGATAAAGTATGCTTTTTCAACTTGTATTTACGAAAATGAAATGTGTCCTTAGTTGCAGGTTATACAGTACAGCATTAACAATAACAAGTCAAACAGTATGATTATCTTTTAACCTGGCCAATTATGTTATCACACAGAGTCACGGCAGTGTCCTATTGGTCCACATATCCACATTGTGGAGACAGCTGGATGGAAAATAGGAGCCCATATACATTTTATTGCACAAGGCATAATCTAAATACGAAACAGAAGGCACAGGTTCATTCAGAGGTCTGCAGTGCCATGGCAGCAATGCATTTTAAATGGCTCCCGGTTATTTGTGCATTACCAGCCAACTTTGACTGATACCATTTCCAGTTTAATTTGGAGCTGGCTGAACGCGGCCCATCCGTCATGAGCTTTTAAAAGTCAACATGTGAGAAATGACAAAGCGGTTCTGGAACATTGCTCAAACCAAAAGGCCAGCTCATAACTGCTCTATAAAACGCACAGCTAGGAACCAGCTTCTCTGCCCTCCCTCATCTTTTCTCTATTTGACAGGCTTGATATTGTTAGATAAAACAGGTTCTAAAAGGCCACTCATTTAAACTAAGCATTTGTTTATCTCTTTCTCCATATCATTATGCCAGAAACTTTGCCCACAATACAATATGAAGGATATGTTGAAGAACAGTAAACATTGCATATACTGTACATATAGCTACAATTCAGAAGAAAAACCTAAGGTGTGTCTTCGAGATGTACTAAAAGTTTTTAACCTTCTAGTAGACCTTTAATTGGTATAGTGTTTTATATATTATTATAAAAATGTGTGTGCTATATAACGTGTGATGTTAGGACAAGTGAGTAGATATTGTCCTACTGTTCCAGTGATTAACTAAACAGAGGATTTCTGCTATTGTTCACATACTGCAGTCAGGTGAAAAGCCAAGCCAATTGGGCTTCATAGTTTACATGCCAACTGAGGCTTTGAGCTTCATTAATCAGGAAAAACTGCATCTGAGCAGAGTAATTAATGAATCTAGTTTAATCAGATTGAAACAAGATGATCCCATTATTTTGAGAGGCATTTGACAGGTCAAGAAGGAGAAGCACTTGCAGAACGTTGGTCATCGAGGGATGTGATCCAAACGACAGCTTCTAATTGCGACATCTTAATGTCTTATTATCTCAATCAATCAAATGTATAAAGCCGTTTTTACATCAGCAGTTGTCAGAAAATGCCTTCACAGGTACCCGACTTATACCCGAAAGAGCAAGCAACAATGAAAACTGTAGCACATTGGTTAGGAAACACTACCTGGTAGTTGAAACCTAGCATATCAAATCTTAGTTTATATCTCTCAAAGAATGTGAGGCAGGTAGCTTAATGGTTAAGTGTATTGGGCAAGTAACTAAAATAATATCAGTATAGACAAGGTGATCTGTCAATCCACCTTTGAACAAGGCATATAACCCTAATTGCCTGATAATGTCTAATTCTTGGGCTTCACAAAAAAAGGAATTTGTTTTTCAAACCAAAACACTTGGCTGTATATCTGTATTTCTATAAAAGAATACAATAAAAGACAATAAAAGGGACTACATATTAATATGGGAAGCAACATCTATCACTGTCCCTTTAAGACAACATTTGTAAGCAGTTATTAATACAATAACAGCTTTGGCATTATTTCTAAATGCCTGTCCTGAGATGTCTTTGGGAGAAAATATTTATCCTTTGATATTGCTTTCCAACTAGAAGAGCCCTCACTGATGTAAAGATGTCTGCTCGGTTTATACCTTAACACCGTTGCTTGTTTTGGCTTTCGATACCAGTGTCTCATCCTTTCCTTTTCTTTGTTTCTCTCCTTCATCCTTATATTTATGTCAGATCAATCTGGACATATACAGGAGGGGTCCCTTTCAGAAGACAGTGGACCATTTGCTATATATTGCCAATATTGTAAAGTCCTGCACCCTTTAGTTACTGTTTGTAGCTCAGTAAAGGTCAATTGAATTGCTTTTCAATTGTTTGTTCCACCCTGTGACTGTGCAAGTGATATACTTGAGATGTCTGGGACATACCATAACTGGGGATAGAGTGTGTCATTTTGAAAACATGGAAGTGGACTTTTTACATTTGTGAGATTCAAAGAAACTGCAAGAACAAAACAACAGGAAATGCAGTCAATACAATGCTGCTTCACATTTCATTTGTTTTCAGTTCCTCATCCAGATTGTCCACATAGCATGGACATGTATCTGCATGAGAGAAACAAATGATCACGTTGTCCGCTGTCTTGGGTTGTTCTTTTAGATCTGAATACAATACCTACTGTAAAAATGTGCGGGCAGCGAGGAAGATGTAACACAATATTGCTTCTATTAGCTTGCATTCAATATTGCTTTGTCAAACAATGTGATATCTTGACACTAGTTTAGAATCCACGTTAATAGCGGTAAACTAACACTTAAAACTTTACTCCTTTTACACCAAATTTTGATCTGACAACAGATGATATGCTTTGTATATGGATGAAGATCAATCGGATTAGTCTCTAAAACAAAATGGCCACTACTGATCAATAAACTTATTTATTTACAATTAATGCAGAAAGGTATGTACGCATTTTGGAGCAACATTTGCTGCCACCCAGATGTTGTGTTTTCCAGGAACATCATTTAATTTTCCAGCAGGACAAAGTATAACCACATTCTGCCCAGATTAAAAGCTCATGGATGCGTAAACAGAGAGTGCGGGTGCTAGCATGGCCTGCCTACCATCCTGGCCTGTCTCTGATTGAGAATATGTGCCGCATTATTAAGTGCAAAATAAGGCAACGAAGGCCCTGTACAGATTTGCAGCTGAAGACATGCATAATGAATGAATGGGGTAAATTATGCTTGCTAAACTTAACTAACTAGTGTCTTCAGTACCCAAATGCTTAATGAGTGTTATTAATAGAAACATTGATGTTACACAGGGGTAAACAGTTGACTGTACAAAATGTTTGTAGTCATCAGATTTGAAATTACTGTATATTTTCTAAAATAAATTATTAAAACATCACAGAATAATGTGTTTTCAATATAGTACAGGGTGAATTTAATTTTCAAAATACTTCCTATTTGTTTGTTTTTTGTCTTAACGTCTTCAGAATTGGGGTTGTATATAACCAATCTGATGAACAGATGCATCCAATCATGAGAAAAGTTATTTAAGGTGGCCAATTGCAAGTTGTTGATCTCTTTAACTCCCCTCTGAAGAGTGGCAACATGGGGGACTCAAAACAACTCTCAATTGACCTGAAAACTAAGATTGTTCAACATTATGGTTTAGGGGAAGGCTACAAAAAGCTATGAGATTTAAGCTGTCAGTGTAGGAACATAGTAAGAGCCTTCAGTCTGTTAGGCATCGATGGAGTGAGGAGAAGAGCCATCCACAATACCACCGAAGTGGCAGAGAAAGCCTTAAGATGGCTATGGCTCAAGAGAGGAGATTCATGGGTGCAAAGTAGCTAGATTCGCCAACTGGACACAAGCTGGGGTCTGATCAGCCTCAGCTGGGTCACCTGGATGAGGGTATATGATGTTGAAAGACCCGAAACACCCAATGATTCCAGGAACATCACTGAAGATGTGTCCAGCAGCATCAGTAGATGTATTTGCACAGCTTTAATCTGATACAATCAATGACGACCAGGAAAAACTGGTTGAGAACCATGAAAAGCGTGGTGACTACTGGAGAGTCAGTGACAGCTCGGAAAGACTGCTACCGGGGCAGAACGGGCTGGCAACCCAATCTGTGTCTTCTGTGAGGGGACTCCCATAACAAGCTACGATGAACCTAAGGAAAAAATACCCCCAGGGGTGCCCGAGAGGGGGGAAGGATGAGCACCCCAACCGGACGGATTCAACGGTACTAGACCAAGGCAATGGACAAACGACTACGAGCAAGCAGTGTACATGTAGCAACATCTGTAAGAACGAGCGAGGCCTAAAGATCCACCAAGGGAAGATGAAGTGTCTGGTGGGGACAGGACCAACACAACGCACAGGTGTTCAACCTGGTGAGACGCAGGAGGAGCCAGGCCCGGAGTCACCCCACAGTGCCCGGAACCTCCAAGTGTTGCAAATGACTCCCTCCAGCATCAAGTCTGAAAGAAGGAAGATCAAGTGGCCAGCAGCAAACATGACCTCACTGTGGAACCAGTTTGACATCGATGTAGACCAGATTCTGGAGGCCACCATGAGGGGAGATGTCGACAGGACACTGCAAGCCATGACAATGATCATTATCAGCATCGCATCCAAACGATTTGGTGAAGAGGTGAAGGAAGGAGGCTCCAAAGGATCTCACTCAAGAAACCAACGAGAGGTGAGAATCCATAACCTTAGGCAGGAGATGAAGACCCTGAAGCGACAGCACAAGTAGGCAGGAGAGGAGGAGTGCACTGGCCTGGCACAGCGGATGTGCATCCTACGAAAGAAGATCAGGATCCTCCGCCGGGCAGAGTGGCACTGGAGGCGCTGCCGCGAAAGAGCCAGAAAGCGAGTCACATTCATTGCCAACCCATTTAAGTTCACTAAGGAGCTGCTAGGACAGAAGCGTAGTGGCCAACTGGTCTGCTCTCAGGAGGAGATTGATCACCACCTGAAGGAAACATACAGCTACTCAGCAGGAGAAAAGGAGTTAGGGGAGTGCAGCATGCTGATAGACCCTCATGGGCCAAGTGTGCAGTTTAACATGGCAGAACTGCAGCTGAAGGAGGTTCGAGAGTTTGTCAGGAAAGCGTGAGCAAGCTCTGCTCCAGGACCAAGCGGCACTTCTTACAAAGTGTACAAGAACTGTCCTAAACTCTTGCTACGCCTGTGGAGGATCCTGCGTGTCATCTGGAGGAGGGGCAGTATTCCTGAACAGTGGAGATTTGCGGAGGGGGTCTGGATTCCGAAGGAGGAGAACTCCAAGAAGATAGACCAGTTCCGCATTATTTCCCTGTTGTGTGTTGAAGCCAAGATCTTCTTCAGTGCTCTCTCCAACCGGCTGTGCAATTTCCTATCAAAGAACAGGTTTATAGACACATCAGTTCAGAAGGGGGAGTCGCAGGAATGCCTGGAACACACAGGTGTGGTGACGCAGCTCATCAGAGAGGCCAGAGAGAACAAGGGCAACCTGTCAGTGCTGTGGCTCGATCTGGCAAATTCATATGGCTCAATACCACACAAGCTTGTGCAGCTCACTCTGACAAAACATCACGTCCCCAGCAGAGTCAGAGATCTCATCGGTGACTATTACAAGAACTTCAGGATGAGAACCTCTTCAGGAGCAGTAACATCAGGCTGGCACAAGATCAAGATCAGAATCATCACGGGCTGTACCATCTCCGTAATTCTGTTCTCCCTGGCCATGAATATGCTCACAAATTCTGCTGAACCAGAGTGCAGAGGGCCCAAGACGAAGTCAGCTCAACGCCAGCCACTGATAAGAGCATTTAAGGATGACCTCGCAGTCACCACAGAGTTAGTCCCAGGCTGCCGGTGGATTCTAAAGGGTCTCGAAAGACTATTGGAGTGGGCACGGATGCGTTTTAAACCAGCCAAGTCAAGACCAATGGTGCTAAAAAGAGGAAAGGTTGATGACAAGTCCCTGTTCAGCATTGCAGGGGAAACAATCCCGACCGTCACTGAAAAGCCTGTCAAGAGCTTAGGCAAGGTGTTTGACAGCACCCTGAGGGATGCAGCATCCATCCAGTCAACCTGCACTGAGCTAGACAGATGGCTACAGAAGTCAGTGGACCGGTCTAGATTGCCAGGGAAGTTCAAAGCTTGGCTATACCAACATGGCATTCTTCCCAGGATCCTGTGGCCACTCCTCGTCTATGAAGTGCCAATCTTGACCGTTGAAACCTTAGAGCGGAAGGTCAGTAGCCACCTTAAAAAATGGCTGGGTCTCGCACTCTATGGGCACCGCAACAAACTGCAACTGCCACTCAAGTCCTTGGAAGAGGAGTTCAAGGTAACGAGAGTCAGGGAAGTGTTGCTATATAGAGACTCAAGCGATCCAAAGGTGGCAAAGGCTGGGATTGAAGTGAGGACTGTCCACTGTGTGGAAGCGTGGAACCCTAGAGCACATTCTGAGCTGCTGCTCAAAGGCACTGGGAGAGGGAAGGTACAGGTGGAGACATGATCAGGTGCTGAAGGCCATTGCTGAAGCCATTGCTACAGGAGTTGAGTGGGCCAAGGGCTCCCGCCCCTCCAAACAAGCCATCATCTTCATCAGAGCTGGGGAGCAGCCAAGACCAGCTGCAAAGACATCTGCAGGCATCCTGACCACTGCGAGGGACTGACAGCTGTTGGTGGACCTGGAGGAACAACTTAATTTTCCCAACCACATTGCGACCACCAACTTAAGACCAGATGTCATTCTCCTGTCTAATTCTACCAAACAAGTGATTCTGTTGGAGCTAACAGTCCCTTGGGAAGATCGCCTGGAAGAGGCCTTTGAAAGGAAGCTCGCCATGTACGAGGGACGGGTCAGCGAGTGCCGACAAGCCAGATGGAGAGCAAGGTGTCTCCCAATAGAGGTCGGATGCAGGGGCTTTGCAGCCCAATCCCTGTTCAGAGCCTTCAGTCTGTTAGGCATTGATGGAGTGAGGTGGAGAAGAGCCATCCACAATACCACCAAAGTGGCAGAGAAAGCCTCAAGGTGGCTATGGCTCAAGAGAGGAGATTCATGGGGGCAAAGTAGCTAGATTCGCCAACTGGACACAAGCTGGGGTCTGATCAGCCTCAGTTGGGTCACCTGGATGAGGGTGTATGATGTTGAAAGACCCGAAACACCCAATGATTCCAGGAACATCACTGAAGATGTGTCCAGCAGCATCAGTAAATGTATTTGCGCAGTAAGGAAATGGAAGACCACAGGCACAGTTCTTAATGCCAGAAGTGGCAGGCCAAGTAAAATATCAAAGAGGCGAAGGTGAAGGATGGTGAGAATGGTTCTGGCCTACTGGTCATGTGCTGTTGGAATTTGCTATGTTGCACTCTGTTCTCTCTCCCCAAACTTGACAGATCACGATTTACAAATTAAGCTATGAATCATGCTAACTATCAATTTAAATATCCATAGGAAATTTAATATGATCATATTATAAATCCAGCTTGCAGTGACAGTACAAGTACTCCGTTCTCCAACAGGATCCAACCATAGCCTAATCACCAATACATTTAAACTCAACCTTTATTCACCTACCTCAAAACTTCCAGCACACCAACTTGTGAATTCCAATATCAAACATTACCATAGGGATTATCCCGCTCCATTTATTATCCGTTGCTCAATTAAAAAAAAACATTAAACTAACACTAACTTTTGCAAAAACTTTTGCACAAATAAATGCTGCCTCATCCGCACATACCACCCTGTAAAATCCTTACAACTATTGCCACTTAAAAGTACACAAAAACTACCCGTTACCAAAATATAGATTAACCTCAAAGTATTGCTTTAACCCCATCTAATCCTATAGTTTCCCAAATTAATCTTTACATTGCCATTCCCTTTTAACCAATTTATTCCCTTAATTTTACTGTAGCGTTGTGATCTATGTAACTAACAAATTCTATATGACCTCATACTAGATAACTGGTCAATACCCATTTTTTGCAGATGCATGAAAATGAAAAGTTTGATGGAAAATTTCATTGCAGTGATACCATTTTCCGAATCAAAGTCCGAGCTAAGTCCAGCTCGTTATTCCAGTTAATTATTACCAATTTAATAAATGTCGACCAAATTCTATGATCTCTTACTCTCCTAATGTTCCATGGAGGTTCTCTGTTGGGAACACCCATCTATAAATTTCACAAGCCCAATATTTCCATATGAAACTCCTTACTATGCAATTTCCAGACAAACTGTACATTGATATTATTAGTCAAGAAGTTCATAAGATATTTAAAGTTCCCTAACCAGGGTCGATCCGAATCGATATCATCACTCACACATTTCAATGCATTTTCATAAACTAGTTTCATTTGTATAGACTCTGTTTAAATTCCCCTTTGTGTATTTTTATACTAGTGATTACCCCTGTGTAACGCCCAGCCCAGTGAGGGCTGGCGTTAACAGAACTGAGATACAGACTCATTAATTATATTGTTTATTTGTTTTATGGAGGTGTATCTCTGTTTAGTTAGGCCAATGCTTTCCATTGTAGTTATAATTTGATTTCTATGAAATGTCCCTTTAAGTTCATGTGACACCTCTCTCTAGTATGCTGTTACTAGCTAGGTTAGGTTAGGCTGGTATCTTTTAGATCTGATGAATAATGATTACATTCAGCCATGTTCTATTAGCCAGTTAGTTTGCTCTTTACAAAGTGTGGCCAAACTAGAGAGAGGTGTTGATCATTGATGTTTTGTTTGTTGTATGAGAAGGCTGTCTTGGAGCTACTATTTTAAATGTAAGTTGTGAAAAGAGTTTTCTTGAAGTTTGGAGGTTTACGCATATGCTCTTTTCTTGTAAGTTAGCTGTCAGCATCCCATGCTGCTGTGAGAGCATGTAATGCTGTAATTTATATGGTATCGATGTGCACTTACATTTATTTATTCACATGCAACTGTTCTAGATTGTGAAAAGAGTGTGGTATGTGCTTGAGTTTATGCGTACATTCTACATATACAGTGCCTTGCGAAAGTATTGGGCCCCTTTGAACATTTTGACCTTTTGCCACATTTCAGGCTTGAAACATAAAGATATAAAACTGTAATTTTTTGTGAAGAAACAACAAGTGGGACACAATCATGAAGTGGAATGAAATTTATTGGATATTTCAAACTTTTTTAACAAATAAAAACTGAAAAATTGGGCGAGCAAAATTATTCAGCCCCTTTACTTTCAATGCAGCAAACTCTCTCCTGAAGTTCAGTGAGGATTTCTGAATGATCCAATGTTGAACTAAATGACTAATGATGATAAATAGAATCCACCTGCTCTTTGATAGTCTCAGAGGTCCGTTGAAAGCACAGAGAGCATCATGAAGAACAAGGAACACACCAGGCAGGTCCGAGATACTGTTGTGGAGAAGTTTAAAGCCGGATTTGGATACAGAAAGATTTCCCAAGCTTTAAATATCGCAAGGAGTACTGTGCAAGCGATAATATTGAAATGGAAGGAGTATCAGAACAATGCAAATCTACCAAGACCCGGCCGTCCCTCTAAACTTTCAGCTCATACAAGGAGAAGACTGATCAAAGATGCAGCCAAGAGGCACATGATCACTCTGAATGAACTGCAGAGATCTACAGCTGAGGTGGGCGAGTCTTTCCATAGGACAACAAAGAGTGGCAAGAAGAAAGCCATTTCTGAAAGATATCCATAAAAAGTGTCATTTAATGTTTTCCACAAGCCACCTAGGAGACACACCAAATGTGTGGAAGAAGGTGCTCTGGTCAGATGAAACCAAAATCGAAAGCTCATCCCCCTGAACACACCATCCCTACTGTCAAACATGGTGGTGGCAGCATCATGGTTTGGGCCTTCTTCTCTTCAGCAGGGACAGGGAAGATGGCTAAAATTGATGGGAAAATGTATGGAGCCAAATACAGGACCATTCTGGAAGAAAACCTGATGGAGTCTGCAAAACACCTGAGACTGGGATGGAGATTTGTCTTCCAACAAGACAATGATCCAAAACATAAAGCAAAATCTACAATGGAATGGTTCACAAATAGACATATCCAGGTGTTAGAATGGCCAAGTCAAAGTCCAGACCTGAATCCAATCGAGAATCTGTGGAAAGAACTGAAAATTGCTGTTCACAAACGTTCTCCATCCAACCTCACTGAGCTCGAGCTGTTTTACAAGGAGGAATGGGCAAAAATTTCAGTCTCTCAATGTGCAAAACTGATAGAGACATACCCCAAGCAACTTACAGCTGTAATCGCAGCAAAAGGTGGTGCTACAAAGTATTAACTTAAGGGGGCTGAATAAATTTGCACCCCAATTTTTCAGTTTTATATTTGTTAAAAAAGTTTGAAATATCCAATAAATTTCGTTCCACTTCATGATTATGTCCCACTTGTTGTTGATTCTTCACAAGAAATTACAAATTCATATCTTTATGTTTGAAGCCTGAAATGTGGCAAAAGGTTGAAAAGTTCAAGGGGGCCGAATACTTTCGCAAGGCACTGTATAAATATATTTGTTTTCAGTGTTTATGCCACTGTGAGAGCATAAT
>JACXGM010008405.1:6842-29103 GCA_016801145.1 Umbra pygmaea | reverse complement strand
TCATCGGCCTGTGACCTTCAGCACTCACTGGATCGGTTCGCAGCCGAGTGTGAAGCGGCTGGGATGAGGATCAGCACCTCTAAATCTGAGGCCATGGTTCTCAGCAGGAAACCGATGGAGTGCCTACTCCAGGTAGGGAATGAGTCCTTACCCCAAGTGAAGAAGTTCAAATACCTTGGGGTCTTGTTCGCGAGTGAGGGAACAATGGAGCGGGAAATTGGTCGGAGAATCGGCGAAGCGGGGGCGGTATTACACTCATTATATCGCAGCGTTGTGACAAAAAGAGAGCTGAGCCAGAAGGCAAAGCTCTCAATTCACCGGGCAGTTTTTGTTCCTACCATCACCTATGGTCATGAAGGCTGGGTCATGACCAAAAGAACGAGATCCAGGGTACAAGCGGCCGAAATGGGTTTCCTCAGGAGGGTGGCGGGCGTCTCCCTTAGAGATAGGGTGAGAAGTTCAGTCATCCATGAGGATCTCAGAGTAGAGCCACTGCTCCTTTGCGTCAAAAGGAGCCAGTTGAGGTGGTTTGGGCATCTGGTAAGGATGCCCCCTGGGCGTCTCCCTAGGGAGGTGTTCCAGGCACGTCCAGCTGGGAGGAGGCCTCGGGGAAGACCCAGGACTAGGTGGCGGGATTATATCTCCAACCTGGCCTGGGAACGCCTCAGGATCCCCCAGTCGGAAATGGTTAATGTGGCTCGGGAAAGGACGTTTGGGGTCCCCTGCTGGAGCTGCTGCCCCCGCGACCCGATCCCGGATAAGCGGACAAAAATGGATGGATGGATCAATGTGTTCCTTTAGCGAAAAACCTAGTTTTGATTGTGTGCTGTTTTTCTATGTAGTGTTTTTACTCATACTGACAATGTAACAAACCAGGGTCCTCATTTATCAAGCATGTTTATAAACAATCCTAAATTTGTACTTAAGAAGAGTGCGTACGCATAACAAAAATGGGATTCATCAAACGATCCTATGATTGTTTTACGCACACCTGTAGGAACTAACAATTGATAAATACCAAAAGTTCTTAGTGTCAGCTAGTGCTGTAACGATATGTGATATGAAACCGAAATTGCGACACTCAGATCCACGAACCTGTGTCGCAGTCTGAGAAGGCAGAATCGCGACACACCCCTTCCCACTCTGAGTTATCCTTCCTGTCCAGATCTAACCACATCTTTAAATTACTATTAGTATTATTTGAAGTAAACATTATATAATACGTAGAACTACACCACAAAACTAGTTGATGATAAATTATTTAATTTTATCTGTAAGCATCCTCCAATTATGTGTAATCTGACTACCTTTCCAATCATGTGACGCCTGCCTGCAGAAGTTGAGCTAGTTGAAGAACGTGTCCGCAGATCATCAAAAATACTTAAATAATCTTAATTTTGTTTTCAAGAATCTAAGGTCTAAAAATGTCTGAAATCTCATTTTCTAAGGTCTCAAAGGAATTCGACATTCATGCTATTTTTGTTCAATTTTTTTTTTTTTTTGTTCATAAGCGCTATCTCTGATCAACATTTAGTTAGCAACTGCTGGCAGATTATAGTAATAGCAGGTGATTGCGGCAGCTCCATGAGTTTACCTCACACCACGCAGCTACTTTGTTCGTTAGTTACCTTATAAGCTTTGTCTGTTTGTGAGTCTTGTTTATGACCTTTTATTTGTGTCCTTGCAGCTTTGTTTACTGAAACATATTTCTTGTGATCCGTATTAAATTGCGCATCTCTCTACCTCAAAGCAACGAAAATAATGGTCCACTCATTGAGCAGGTAATCTCCAAATTCTCGTTCTGTTTCATTAGCGCAGACAGTGTGGAGCCATGTATTACTTTTGAACAATTTTTCTACCGACTGAACAGCCAGGCTGAGTTTCTTCTAATTAGTTTGAACTGCTGGTTGCGAGTGTAAAACAGAAGCCATTTAATTTACACTGTAAATGTAAGATAACTTGATTGAAGAAAGATTTTCAACATGCCCGAATCTTCTTCACAATGGAGTTTAGTTTTGTTGGTCTTTCAACAATACTTTGTTACAAAGACAACATACGTGTTATAGCTTTGGCTATTCATTTATTTTACTTCGGTATATGGTTAATAATTTGCATTGTTAATATTGTTCTTTGGTCAGTTTATACAGGATTTTAAATGTTATTTACTAAAAATATCATTTTTTTCTCTCACCCCCCCCGAAAAAGAATCGAGGATTGTATCGAATCGTGAGTTTGGTGTATCGTTACAGCCCTATTGTCAGCGCTTGTGCACAGCCTCTACGATTTGCATAACAACACAGCCCTTATTACCCAAACATTATCAAAATGATCTCTTAAACCTGCAGGAAACATAAGCAACAATGAGGTTCATGAAATTTACGGCACAATCCAAATCTGAGCTTAACAGAAGGTGCAGTGTACAGTTCGTGGTCAAACGTTTTAAGAATAACACAAAAGTCTGCTGCCTCAGTGTTAACGATGGCAATTTGCATATACTCCAGAATGTCATGAAGAGTGAGCAGATGAATTGCAATGAATTGCAAAGTCCCTCTTTGCCATGCCAGTGAACTTAAACTCCCAAAAACCTTTCCACTGCATTTCCACTCAATCGAATATATTCAACAAACAATAATAGGCATCTAATGTGTAATAGCTCCATAATGTAGCCTAGGTAGAAATAAATGTAATTATATTTTCCACCTGTCATGCAATCATATTTAAAGTTATGTTTTAGCCTACATGAATTTCAAACATATTACCCGTTCTGTGTCCACTGTTCTGTGTTTATTTAAAAATGACTAGGAATGCTCATCGTGTTACTGCAGCAGATTTCTATCTGCAGTTTGAGAACATCTCTGCTGTAGGCACCAGCTTTTTGAATTCTCTCAAACACTTCAACTGTTCTACTGCATAATCCTGTCTCCAGTGTTGTAAACGTTTTGTCATCCGAGTAGTAGGCTACCTCTGGCAGCAATCGTTTTACTGCAGTTATACACAGTTGTATTTTAAGCAATTGACCTCTTAAAAAATAATACTTCATCTAAAGTATATTATCTATGCTTCACCATTAACCATTTTGAGATTGACTGCCGCTATACGCTACATAATTTAGATGGGCAAGGCTGTTGAGGACTGATTAGTGGACATTTATTAGTATTATTTATATTATTTTTAATATGTTTATCGCTAAAACCTGATGAAGGACCGCTGTACGGAAATTAGCTCTACAGAAAGCACAACACAGGGCTGTGTTTTTGAAGTGTATATGCACAGAAATAAATATATTCAAGCAGCTTGATATAGACATTTGGCATATCCTGTTCAAAACCAAACTCGAATGTACCCACAAAACTCGATATATTGGCAAGCCCTATTTTGAATGTGGTGTTTGTTGGAGCAAGATTGGCTGGTTTGAGTATTTCAGAAAGTGCAGATCTACTGGGATTTTCCCACACAACCATCTCTAGGGTTTACAGAGAAGGGTCCTGAAAACAAATGTCCAGTGAGTGGCAGTTCTCTGTGCAAAAAGGCAAAGGACAGAGAATGGCCAGACCACTTGTTATTTGAATGCACAACACGTCGAACCTTGAAACAGATGGGCAACAGCAGCAGAAGAACATACCGGATGCCACTCCTGTCAGCTTAGAACAGGAAACTGAGGCTACAATTTGGACAGGCCCACCAAAATTAGACAATACAAGATTGGAGAAACATTGCCTGGTCTGATGAGTTTCAATTTCTGCTGTGACTTTCCAATGGTAGGGTCAGAATGTGGCATAAACAGGAAAGTTGATTGTTAAGAGGATTGTTGATGATCATGTCAGGAATTGACATGTTAACGCTTGTCCGGGACAAGTAAAAAAAGTTGGACAGGTAGAAAGTAGACTGCACTTGTTTAACTGCACAAGTGAAATAAATCGTAATTTACAAAGTGCAGAGTTTGAGCTAAAATAATTTGTGAAACATATTGGCAATCTCAGTGAATGGTAGATCTTTTTTTATCTACCTGCCAGTGTACTGCGACCAAAATGTTAGTTTTAGGCCATGTTGTAAATGTGATGGCACTTCATATACATTTGAATTGGTGCAATTCAGATGGCAATTCCTTCTAGATAGCTCCAAATCCCTAGACGATGGCCTTGGTGCCATGACAAAAATACCTCCCTGAAGAATAATTAAATTGTACTGTTTTACCATAAATTCCCTGGTTTATATGTTACACAGTGGGAGAAATGTATTGCTTGTTTCCAGGAATTACAGACCTGAATGTTTATCACAATATCGAAACGTCTGCTTCAGACAAGTAGTTTTTGCTACTGGACTAGTAAAACTCAAGACTTACTTGTCCGAAGGACAAGTGGCCAATAAAGTTAATGTCAACCTCTGCACGCCCATCCATTTATGACCACAGTGTACCCAGCTTCTAATTGCTCGCTTCCAGCAGGATAACGTGCCATGTCACAAAGCTCACATAATTTCAAATAGGTTTCTTGAAAATGTCAAAAGAGTGCACTCTACTCAATTGTGCCTACAGTCACCAGCTCTTAATTTAATCGAACAACTTTGCAATGTGTGTGACAGGAGATTCGCATCATGATGTGAATATGGACCAAAATGTTTCCAGCACCTTGTTGAATCTATGCCACAAAGAATGAAGGCAGTTCTAATGGCATTGCCTTCATGACGGGCATGATAGGGAAAAAGAGCAAAGTGTAGAATTGTGCCATAATAATATAAAGCAGCAGTCATGACGAGTAGGATGCATGTAGAAATTTCAATGCCAAAGTATTTATAATCTGCAAGTATTACTACAATTGTGTTTTTTGCTTAAGTATGAGCTTGTGTGAGTTAATGTGTAAGCAAGTAGATGGAGGGGGTCCACGTGACCTAGTGGGCTGTATCTGCATTGCAGGACAGTCTACGTCGCGATGATCGTGGGTTCTATGACTTTCCCCGGGTCTCCTGCACGAGGCAGCGGAAAATTGGCATAGCACTGCCTGGGATTTAGGTTAGATAAATCAGATTATCTATCATACCACATTGCTCTCCAGTGACTCTGTGTTCAGATCGGGCGCCCATAAATTAAATCGCGGAAGAATAGTAAGAATGTAATTATCCTGTGCATGATCCAACTAAAGCCTTCTGCATTGAGTGAACAGTGCGAAAAGAATGGGTGATTCAGATGATATGTTGTTAGATGAACCATGTGCGTGCCCCTCGTCATCCCATAGATCTGTGCAAGAAATTGCGGAGCTGCCGACAAGGCAGGATTAGAGGGAATTGGGAAGGGAGGAAAATCTGGGAAAAAATGTGAAGAGTCAGAGCCAAAAAAGTATGGTGTGCAGCAGAGCCAAAAAAGTATGGTGTGCAGCAGGCGGATCCAGTTCAGGCTTTGAGAGATTCACAAAAAAATAAAAGACAGAAGCCTGACATTTGCCAACTTGGGGCTTTTTGAAAGCAGTTGGAATTAATCCTAAATTAAAGGGAAGTTCACTTTGATGGGAGACTGGGTCTGACAGTTATTACTATTACTGCAGTCTGTAGGGCGGTGAAAGTCATTATTTCAACCAAGACCCTGTGACAAGCACTGGCCAAGAGACTTCCACTACTTATTCCCCACAATGAGCAGCCCCAGAGAAAGTGAGGAAACAGGCACTGAGATCATTAACTTAAGGGCACTAAACCACTAACATTTTCACCCATCTGTTAAAAGAGTACAAGAGTTCAATCTGTGTTCTTCTGAAAAACTCCTACAGGAGAGTTCATTAAGCTGAAAAATGTTTCTGAAATCAATTTACTGTAGAATTCATATTTTCCCAACTTAGTGGCATTGCACATATGATACCATTGTTATGAAATTTGTTACAAGACACCCTTCCATAGAGACAAACTACTGCTGTCTAAAATACATTCGATTTGTTTGAAAAAAAACTATGACATTGCTAAAGGCAAAACATGTGTAGAACACTATGCTACTATTGGAAATTTGTCAAACCTGCCAATTCTGGTGTTCTCTGGTGAATGCCCAACAAGCAGCATGGTACTGGGCTGTGAGCACAGGTGTCAGAAACATGCACACCTGTAGCCCACTAGAGGTAATTTAGTAGGCCTCTGGCAGTGCTCCTCCTGTTCCTCTTCACACAAAGGAGCAGAAAGCGGTCCTGCTGCTGGGTTGATGCTCTCCTCATGTAACGGCCGTCACCTGGTATCTCCTCCATGCTCTTGAGACTGTACAGCAAACCTTCTTGTGATGAGACATATGGATGTGTCATCCTGGAGGAGCTGGACTACCTGTGCAACCTGAATGAGCTACAGGTACCGCCACATGCTATCAGTAGTAACGACACTAGCAAAATGCAAAACTTCAGTCAGGAAGGATACAGAGAGAGCAATTGGAATAGGCCTACATATTATATATATATAATCTGCTGGGTTGTACACCAATCAGCCATGACATTATGAACACCTGCTTGATATTGTGTAGGTTCGCTGCCAAAACAGCAGCCCCATAATCAACAAACTGTGTGTTCTGACACGTTTCTATCAGAACCAGCATTCACTTTTTCAGCAATTTGAGCTACAATAGCTCGTTCGTTGGATCGGAACACACGGGCCAGCCTTGGCATCAATGAATCTTGGCCGCCCATGACCCTGTTGCCAATTCACTCCTTTTCCTTCCTTGGACCACTTTTGATAGGTACTGACCACTGCAGGCCGGAAACACCCCAAAAGAGCTGCAGTTTTGGAGATGCTCTGACCCAGTTGTCTAGCATCACAATTTGTCCCTTGTCAACGTCGCTCAAATCCCTACACTTGCCCATTTTTCCTGCTTCTTCATTTCGTCGTCAAAGTTGAGGTGTTAGAAGCAGGAAAAATGGGCAAGCGTAAGTATTTAAGCCAAACATCCAAATGACAATTCAAGGGTAATGTGTTCCATCAACTGTACTACTGTAAAATAAGGACCGTGTTATTTCACACAAAAAAACATACTTGTTGTATAACAAATGTCTCGTCCTTGAGCCAAGTATAATCAAAACAACGGTGTGTTTTCAGTCTTGAAGCTTTTGTTGAAAGCTGGATGAAACAAAGGTCAAATGAAACAAAGAAGAAGCCTGAGCTGGAATGTGAGGCTAGCTAATGTTAGCAAAGCCATGAGTAGATATATCTGCAATCTTGGCACACACTTCTGGGCAATGCGAGGCCAACTGGGAACCACCCAATATATTTTCACATTAATATGTTATTTACAAGATTTTCTGACTCAATGGTAGTAAATTAAAGGGCATCATGGGCAAATTCTTTAACCTCAGTAAACACACAGTACACAGTGCATACACGAGGAGAAGAGGAAAAAAAGAATGGAATAACACCTGTGCAACACTAATACTTCATTGTCAAGTATTTTAAAGTCAGTGAACATGTCCTCGGGGCAGTTAGTACTTTGATAGCCAACAATCGGACTAAGCCATGCATCAGCCAGGTACCTTTCCTACTTTGGCAGCAGGCTTCAGAACGAGGGCCCGGGTACATAGCGTCCATTAGGCACACAATTATCGGCCCCCTCTCTCTCCCTGCCAATACCACACGTCCCTGTCTAGAGAAGGATGCCTGTGTTGGCTGGCTCTGACAGGGTAAGACTCACTCTGGGCCCATCAGGGGAGATTGATGCACTTCTCAGTGGGGGAAGATGACATTCATTTTAATTAGGCAAAGCATTGTGTCTCCAACCCTGTGGTCTCCGCCGTTCCCTTCCACCCGCTTCCCTCAACGTGAGAGAGGAGATAAATCCCCAGGGAGAAGTGACCTCCAGCATCAGCCGAATCAGCTAAATATATCCTTTCAAAATCCTGATGACATTACTATGCGTAGCATCTTTGATTAACATTTAATTAACATTTGTGTGACATTTGAGACATGGAACAAAACAAAACAAAAATTACATCTTTCTTAGGGTGAGCGCCAACTTGAGGACTCTCAAGTCAGGCAGCCAAACAACCAGGGTAAAGGTGAGAAGAGGGTTATTGAAAGAGGCATTTTTAATGAGCATGGGAATGGAGGGATTTCATGAGGTTTTCATTCAGCAAACATCATTAAAGCATACGCGGGGGGGAACTCACAGAACTTCTTAAGAGAAGTCACAGAAAACACACTTAACGATCCATACATGTGTACCTGCACTGCAACCCAATTAAAATCCAAACAAAAGTCTCTAAGGCACTAGACACAGAGGAGCAGCTATACCCCAACACATTTAAACAACCACCAGCAAACATGTCAGTGGTTGCTGATTTGATGTTTTTGTTTGCTTTCCCTAGCAATCACTTCAATATAGAGGTATCAATACAGGAATAGGTACAGAAGCAAATACGAAGCAAAACAAATTACAATCTCCCCTGATCTCAAAGAGAGATCAGAACTCTAATTACTACACGGAGTCAAGAGAAATCCATACCCATAAATTCAGATGGCTACAACCTACCATTACCACAACAAGATAGAAAATGTATGACTCTCTATGTCCTATTGAATTGTCTTTTTCGCTGTGTGTGTTTGTGAGTTTGCATACGTGCGGCCATGTGTTCCATAAAGGGCAAACCAGTGCTCATGTTTAAATTGCTTTTGGAGGAATCTGAAAGGTCACATGTTAATGGTAACACTTCCTCAGATGTTCTGTAATCAAGCGTGCCAGTTACCACAACCAGCCTGTGGTCAAAGGGCACCTGGGATCAGACGTGACTAGTGGCACATTATTACCCAAAGCTATCCTTCAGACGCTCTCCGCCTCCTCAACACCGATGCTCACAGCCTACATGTCACAACTGCCAGACCCCCTTTTTTTCTTAAGACCCAGTTTACTGCAGCATAACAGCTTTGGCAAGTTGCTAATTACTGTTCCTGAGATATGATCTGTGCGTTAGCCTCAGTGAGCGAGACAATAGTGAGGATGAGATGCGAGGAGAAGAGGATGAAACACCATCACCACTGTTCTCTCGCAGCCCCTCAGTCTCTGACCAGGCATGGTCACTTGTTCCTCATTTCAAAGTCCTGTGTGACTGAAGCTGTCATGCCTTTCCAACAAATTGTTTCCTGGCAAAAGGACAGGAACACATGGCGGGCGCACCTGCCTTCTCCCAGACCAACCTCCATTAGCAATGAGCTAGTGCCTGTCAAAGGTAGGCAGGAAACAATATGTGCCATCGTCTTAAATTAGGCTTTATACGACTGTGCTGCATGGCTCAATTGACAAATTGTGCCCCTGGTAACTGTTGTTGATAAAAGCAATGTTGGTAGGAAGCAGAGCAGGCGGTGGGGTTAAGGCAGGGCTAAATTGGTGTTGACAGTACAATTACGTGTAGTCAGTTGTCAATTCCGGCAATATACTGTACCTATACCTGTAGATAAAGTCCTAAAGCACAGCTGTCCAAGTATGATCTGATTAGACAACACAGAGCATTTGATGTACCACGCTGGGTATTTTCAAGCACACTTCATTGCTTGTTGGAATTGAAATTACATGACTGCTTTGAATTTGTATGCTACTAATGCAAGCTTTTTTATAACAGTATTATTGTATAACTAGTTAAGTCATATACTGTATTGAAACATCTTAGTCTCAAGGTTGATCTGAATTATTACCAAAAAAGAAAGGATAGTGAAAAATATCATATGCAGTGAGTATGCACATAGGCCAAAGGCATACATTTTCTAATGTTGTTTCAAGGACAATGACTAAGCAAAATTATAATGTTACCAACAGCTAAAATAACCTTCAAAGAGATTATACATTTTTATACCTAAACATGCCCCACTTTGATATTGCACATTGGGGCGCCATAATATTTAGTATAATTAATACTTCATTTAATTTCATAGGCACAACTTAAAGTAATTTGAGTTAGAAGATGATACCAAAGACAGCAACTTACCACAAAATTAACATATAACACATTGGGCCAATGGCAATAACCGAGTATATCAGGGAAGGTAAAAGCAAGTTGTCTGCATAGGTGTTTCTTGTTCTCCTAAAGTCGGTGTCTCAGACATCCTGGGTGGTTATTAATGTAGTGGCAGTGGGACCCTAGCTCTGCCTGAAGCCTATAAACACTATGAAGGCCAAGTTAGCCAGATGAGGATTGCTGAGTAATGCAGGCCCTTGATGAAGTGCAGACAGAGAGGAGGGCAGTCGATCCGTTTGACCGCAAAGTTGCCTGAAGTTTGTTAACCTCAGTGCCACCGGCTGTACTGCCTCTCATCTCCCCGATGTTAGTCTCTGTCTCTCCCTTAGTTTGTACACACACTCTCCACTGATGAAAACATAAAAGACATGCAGTCAAGAAAAATACTAGAGAGAAGAGTGGAAAAAAGGCAACCAGTACAGCAAACACTGCAACAAAAATCTAATGCGTAGAAAAACAATGACACAACATGCTGTTCCATTTTGGGGGATAAAAGGCGGGACAGAAGAAGGCCGAGGCTAAATGAGTGATTGCTGAAGGAATAACGTCATCCACACCCTTGTGACATCTCACTTTTCAATATGCAGTTGGTGAGAGATGCAGTGTCAGAGGTGATAAAAATGTGTGAACTGTGGCACTCTGTTCGGCAACACAAATGAATAATTGGTAACCAATTGCAGTTACCATCTGACAGCATTTCTAAAAAGGGGTTAACTCCTTACTACCACCTCACCCTATCTGCAAACCCATCCGAACCAATGAAAAAAAGCCATTGTATTTCAATCCAGAGTAACAGCAGACCAGATACCAAAACAGTCAGAAAGTGGAATACATGTATGTGTGAATTTGCATTAAACAGCTCCCCCTACTGGCGCTAAAAAGCAAAGTATGACGGAAGGCATAAAAGAGAAACATTTATGGACCAGAGTTCTCCATTTTAGGGAAACTCAAGGTTAATTTTAAGTCATCCATGTGTCACACTTTCAAGGGGGATTGTTTCTACACATAGATAAGTCCCCGATGACAACTATTATTTTATTTTGTCTAAGATGCACAGAGATTTCAGTCAAGGATAGTGACAATTAGTACATGCTATACATTGAAGAGAAACACCTGCAGTAAGGCATACATTTACTGTATAAGCATAAATACTAATGTAAAAAGAACAAAATGTAGAACAAACTAATGAATGAATTATCTTTGCGGTTTGCAGAAAATGAACAAGGAAGAGTGGAACATTTAATCCAAAGGTCTGGAAAGTCCATCGTGACAAACAAGGTGAAACTATGTATGCATGACAGTGATGAAAAATGGTATTAAATATACTGAGAGCAACGTACACCACAGTGTAGTACTGAAGACAATGCTTGCCATGTGAGTACAGGGACTTCCTTCAACAATATCTGATGAGCTTGACATTGGTACAAAGGGTCATTGTTGCAATGATCCTCCTTATTCTGTCCCCATCAATCGGTAGATAATAATAGACACCATCAATATCCCAGACCTCCGTGAACCTTGAGGTAGATCACAGCCCCCAGCGCACCCCCTTAGCCCGCCTCCATCCTCAGGAGGTGATACCTCTCTGCACCCCTCATCACTCACTCTAAGAGGGATCATGACATGCTCCTTCGACGGAAGTCTAAATATACCGGTGCACCACGGCCTGCAATTAGGCTCCCTGCCTCCCTCTTGCTAAATATCTATCAAGTCATGGAATATTAATGAGCTGAGGTACTGTTGGGTGGCAGGGGGTTTTGAAATACTTATCGTCTATTCTGTCTGTTGAGGGGTGTACAGTATGTCAAGTATATTCCAGAGAGTAGGTTTTTTCATAAAAGAGGGAAGAGGATCGAATCTTAAAAAAAGCAGGTGAATGCTTACATTTGTCGAGAGTAAAGGTGACCCTGGAGCAATTATGGTGAAATGTTTTGCTGAAGTGCAGAAGAACTTTTATAACCTTGCTGGATCAGGGGTTACAACCAGCAACCTTTTGGGTTACAATGCTACATGGCTACTTGTTTTCACAGCAATTACCTACTTTCTTAGCTGTGGTCTCTCGCACAGCATGGCAATCATAATACCCCCTAATGAGACTCTTTTTTTTTTTATTTATTGAACCAATAAGCATTAGCCTGAAAGGCAAGTTAAATGGAGAACCTGTTTACATTAACAATTGGAACCTGACAGGCTTTCAAGTAGTGAGATTGCAAGGATGGGCTTCAATAAATGGATTTGATCCTAAATTACATTCTATTCCCTATTGCTCCTGTCAGAATAAGTGCACTCACTATAAAGAAGAGCATCCCATGTAGGACACAGCCAGTAAGTGAGTGAGTGCAGGGCAACATGATGGAGTGGCTTGTTTGTTATAGTATCCATTTTAATTGGTGGCTTATTAGCCCATGATGGTAGTGGGACAGCACATTCACACACACTAAGAGGGTCCACCACAACACATTGCATCGAGGCTAAACCCCACCAACGCAAATAATTGGGCAAATCTTTCTCTTGCCATCACCATGCCATCTGCAGCATAATTTTTATAGTTGGACTGTTGATTTTTCACTCTCGTTACATGCTAATGATGTCCCTCCAAACGTCTCTTTTTCTTCTCCGGTCTGCCTTTCTAAACAAACACTATTTATCTGACCTGTGTAGAGCCTGTTTCCCATTCCTAACTCAACTGGAAGGGATTAACCCGTCCATGCTCTCAGGCCGTGTGTGTATCAATTACGATAATGCTATGTTGAAGGTAAAGACAATTACATTGTAAGACAGAAATCTAACTGTGTGACTATGGGTACACATTTATATTACAAGCAAAAGGTAGCCTTTGCTGTTTTGCCACTGTACGTCAGACAGTAACTTCTAGTAAATATCTCTGCAACAGGAAATGTCCTTTGATTTCCAATGTCACCATTCATGTGTCTAAGAGTCAACTTTTTTACAGTTAAATTGGCGTGCATGTTGCTAGCATTTAAACAAATATGAACAAAAATGGCCCTCCAATAGGCATCTATGGCTTTGTTCTGGTACCGGGTTATCACTCTATTGTAGGCCATGGCACATATTATGTACAATGTATATTAAATATTGTTAGCTTTGCTATTGTGTAAGAATATGAGCTACATAGCAACATGATCCAGAATGGTGAAAATGTGAGCAATGTTTTAGTACAATTGCCTACAGTGGCATTGATTTTAGTGCTACCATTTCTATTTATTGTTTCCCAGAGTAACGTCACAAAAACAAATTGATAGAAACATTTTCTTTTAGAATGTCTCATGTAAATAAAATGTGTGTAAAATAATAATATTGGTAATCATTTTGAACAGGCTACTGGGTTGTTTTGAATAGAATTTCTGTTGAGGAAGGTGGAGCGTTTTCAGTCTGACTCGCTGGGAGCATAAACAGGATTCGGAAAACATTCAAACACACACAGCCTATTACCTTTCCATCAGTGCAAAGAGGTAGGGAGAACACATACTCCAGTTGAAGGAGAATGCCTACTGACTGGTGACTGGGCAGATCGAGCTCGAGGCTGCTACGAAGAGTCAGGATCTGTCTGGGACAGAAGCTACTGGAGAAGAACAAACAGAAATGGAGGAAGGTGAGTAGCAGTCATTGCCTAGTACACTGAAAAACACAACATTATTGTGAGGACAGTGGCAAGGAAATATGTAAAACAGATCTAGCAATCTGAAAAAGGTATCATCTGTATTGGGTCTACTGCATAAAATGTATTCCAATTATGACAAAAATGATTATTTAGGCATTTGTAGATACAAATTAAACTATTCATAGGATGTTATAACAATGGTCGAAATAATGTGATAGCTAGTCGGCCCTTGCCAAATACTGAGCAAATATTATGTTGTTCTAAAATGTTACTTCTGACCTTATATGAAATTTGGGAATATCGTTAAGGTTTATTTTAAACATTGCTGCAATTCAAGACTGAAAATCTTTTATGGCCTACCAAACGTTAAATTTAGGCTAGTGTATCTTTATCTGAGAAAACCACTGCTGATCACTGTAAGGTTAGACGACACCCAATACACATGCAATATACTTCTGGCCCCATGTGAGCCACATATTTGTATTCATCTGATATCCATCATTCACATTTTTGACTGCCAGCATTCTGAGAAATTGATGAAACAGGCACTGTGACACTGAAGACCTTGCTCCAAAAGCAGGCCTGTGTGTGTTGTTTCCTTTCAGTCGGGTAATTTCAAGATAAATGCACATGTGATCCGAGTGTGATGACAACGACCGGTAAACTCATGCCTTATAAGGCCACATAGGTGTCAAACTACAGTAGCTGAGAGGTCCACCTCCCAGTATCCAAAAACCCAGAACACACCTGCTCACTATCATCTGCTCTTCACACTGTCCGTGGTCGGCCAGCTTTTTTGGTAATGTGAAAAAAAGCTCCTTGGTGCGATCCTCACAGTATACTTGCTTAATGTTCTCCTTGGAATGAGCTCAGCGCAAGACCGTCTGCTGTAGCACACTCTGAATTTAAAAGTAGCCGGTTTAAACCCCCATGGCTGTTATACATTCATTGTTTTGGAAATGTGCCTACTTATTCAAAACAGCAGTGAAGTCTTATTTATTTTTACTTTCATCCCTTTTCCTCTCCTCCCAATCGGTCATGTCCAATTCCTGCTGACCGTGCCTTATCAGCAGCTCCGCAACTCCGTGGACAGGTGAGGGATGGTTAAGGGAGCACACCTGGTTCTTTCATCCACATGTCGCTCGTCCCTCTGATTCTTGATTAGTAGCACATACTAACACCAAAAAAATCCATTAACAACTGTTGCATAGTTGTATTCTGGTCATTCATTCGAGGCTCTTACCATCTGCCATAACTCAAATGGAAAGTGGCCATCTCTGAATCCCCGATTGAGGCTACTCATTCAAAACAACACTAGAGTTTAATTTGAATCAACAAAACAACTCTGTATAACTTAACAAGATACAAATGCATAGGGATTAGACTATGCTGTGTTATGGTGTATCTAAAGTTGCCTACTCATCCAAAATAACAACTCTGTATAACTCAAAATGATCTAAATGCATTTCCCCTAAAACAAAAAAAGTGGGAATAACATGTTTACTGGTGCCTGGTAAAACAGGTTAGGACCTACAACGGGGTGTAGGTCAATGGACGTAGCAGGATATGTTCCCTCTCCCTGTTGTTGGTGGCAAGCTCCCTTGTGGGTTTAAAAAATCTCAGGTCACTGTAGGTGTTTTCCTCCAAGGGTTCTCAAGCCTGGAAGAGTTCTTCTCGAGCAAGGCCTTCTGGGGCACCTTGTTCCCTTCCTCACCCAAGGTTTATTATACTTTTAAGTACACAAAGTCCTCCGAAGGTAAGAATTAGAGGGTTTGGGGGATAAGGTTTGGTGAAAGGTAATTTTTTTTAAATGGTACTAATCAATTGTGGATCATCACACCTACTGTATAGAGGTATCAGCATGTGTTTTCTTTCTTGAACAAATCTAACCATACAAACCCAACATGGGAATAATTATGATTGTTGTACTATTCATAAAAGTGCTTTCAAAAGCTTGGTGACTGAAACGATAAACGTCTGAAACACAAAGGCTAATGTAGTGTTATTACAATGACTATGTCTCAGACCAATTGGCACTCTATAGGGGGAAGTCATTTTGAATACTCATGAAAACATGAGTGTGACGTGGTCAGAAGTACTGTACAATATAAGAACAGGGTTTGATATTCAGCCAAGTCGACGTCAGAAACAGTGATGTCTGGCTGGTATATTTGCTGAAAGGTTTTGTTGATATTGGACATGAAAACAATTATAAGTGGTACAAAAAGTCATCAGATCTTAATTGATGGTGAGAAGTTGCATTTGTTGGCAAAAAATTGTTTGTCTTAAATCACTCAATGTTGTAAAACATCAGGGACTCATATTGCTACATTTAGCTACAAAAGAAAAACAGTTAACCCTAATTGTTCAGTCTGGGAGCAAGACAGTTAACCCTTATTGCTCCCAGGTTGTTGCTATAAATAAGAAGTGGTTCTAAGTTTCAGCTAATTTAAACCTCTTACAGGATCCTGTTAATTAGATGTCATTGTGTTGGACTGGAACCAAACACTGAACACTTGGGTACCAAAGTACAGTCAGCCCAATGAGGCTCCACTATACTAACCTGTCTTTGGATAGGATGCTCTGTGCAGAAGTTCCACCACTGGTGCTAGTGTGTCCCCTGCTTCCTTCGGTGGCCTCAGCCACCTCCAGCACCACAACCTGGGGATTCTGCAGGAAGCCCCAGCCGTTGTGGATGCCAACATGAAGCCTCCTCTCTTGGATCATCACAGCCAATGAGACGTCTTGTCCCCAGTGCTTCTGTAGGGAAGATCAGATCCAGTCATGATGTATTTAGTTAAGGTAGCATATCAAATTTGCTTAACCACACACACGCATTCTAAGCTCTTCCCCGGGCTAGTGGGCCCAGCACTAGGAACAAGAATACTATATTTGTTCGCATGCACGCACACACACAAGCAGCCATGCACACATAGACACACAATAAGACACGGACATACTTAAGTGTGGGGATGTCTAATTGCATTATCAATCTGACACAGATAATGAATCAGATCTAACATAGATTTAAATTACACTGACAATTCTGTCAGCTTGTATAGTCGAGGCCATTCAACTAGAAAAGTTGGATTCCACTAGGCTTTAGAGAACATTGCTCACAGTCTTTCTAGTTCTACAGACCCGTCTCCATAGTAGCCCTCCCGGCACCACCCCAGGACACTGCCACCGGCCCCGTGTGATGAGTCGTGACGAGACATCACACAGCCCGACTTCTCTGCCTGTCTCAAACATTCTCACACGAATGTTCCCTTCATTCATTCTCACTGTACCCAATCCGTTAACAGCCCTATCCGGGCAGCAATTTTAATAAACACTGTTAAAAGAATATCCATTTATTTATTATTATTTTGATCATGAAAACGGTAATTTATGATTGCTTCCTTATTTTTCGCCTGCTTGTGTATCGTGACAATTAATTACAGATAAAGCTACCAAATGGAATGTAATTATAGATGTGAATGAAGAAGTCAATATGTTGAAACAACAAGTCAATCAACGAGCTGACAGGTTGGAAGCCTTTTAGTGAATTTGCAGTGCAGTGTGGAAGTATTGTTATTAGACTGACAGTTATTGCGATGATTGACTCCACCCTCTCTAACCCTGGGTTCTGGGCCTTACTGCTGTTCCTGTGTTGCTGCCTACGTCCACAGCTTCTGCCTCTCTATATGCCTCTCTTTCTCACTCTGCCTAAACTGTCTCCATATCCACCCACACCTTCCCAATGCAATTAGCATATCAATTGAGCATCGGTTTTATATGCAGCTGGAGAGTCAGCCTGCATGCAGCCCACATATCCCCATCTTCTACTCTCTCTCTCCCTCCATCTCTCATCATCTTTATCTCTCCTATCTCCACCACTCTCCATCGCTCAATCTCTTTGCTGCAACAGTAAACATCTCCAGAGTACTCTTCTATCAAGTACTCACAAAAGATACCATTTTCAGGGCTTGTTTATCCTTGGTGGGAAAGTCGTGTTTAACATCTGAAACCTTCCTATTTAGATGTCCGCACTTCATGTGGCGCTTTGATTAGTTATACCTGAGGCTAAACTACTGGAAGGTTAGGAGATGAGGCTAATGATGAGGCTAATGATGAGGCTAATAATGAGGCTAATAATGAGGCTAATAATGAGGCTAATGATGAGGCTAATAAGGAGGCTAATAAGGAGGCTAATAAGGGGGATAATAATGAGGCTAATAATGAGGCTAATGATGAGGCTAATAAGGAGGCTAATAAGGGGGCTAATAATGAGGCTAATAGTGAGGCTAATAATGAGGCTAATGATGAGGCTAATGATGAGGCTAATAATGAGGCTAATTGAACATTTACTGACTCACCCTGTGTCAATCAAAGCCTGAGAGACCCCCCAAGTATGAGGCACAGAGACAGTAATTTACATTATTTAATTTACTTTGTATTTTAAATTATGATAGATTAGCAACTGATCAATTCCATAAAATGTTGTAATTTGTACATTATTTCTATATCAGCCTATGGTGTACCAACATCAAATTATACACTCACTTTTATCACAAACATACTGTACAGTAAGACAACAATGGTAAAAAAAGATCCAACTAAACCAATGTCAGATCATTGCACGTAATTCTAATTACAAAAGCTAGCTATTCTATATATCCTGGAGGCAATTCAACATCGTGTGATCAGACTAACCTATTCAGTCTTTTACAATCTTTCTGCTGCAGAGTGGCATTGAACAATGCAAATGCAACAAGAACCCCAGAAACAATTCCTTTCAGCTACACTTAGATTAGAATTATGATTGTGCCTACTCCGGAATCTAGCTGTTCTCTCACTCTTTCAACAACATCTCCAATGTGTGGCGATGACAGGAGATGGCCCTGTTTTATGTAGGACAGGACTGCAATGAAGTGATTGAGATAGAGACAGAGAGAGGATTGTCTGAAGCTTCTAACAGGCAACATCTGTTTAAACCCCTCCCTCTGTCACCCCTCCACACGCTCTCACATTTGTCTATCCTTTCTCTCACTCCATCTGACTCTCTTTCTTCCTGTAACTCTCTCCTCTGGCTGCTGCCGTCACAAATTTGTTTCCCGCTCCTGAAATGTGAATATTTTAGAGCTACTGTAAGAAGCTTAAAGGGAACAATGAAATGGCCCCCAAGTTAAATTATACTCCATTTCCTCCGTCACAGAACAGGAGACTCGTCTGAGTGATGAGCATGCAGCGTGAGGCACAGGCGTTCCAGAGCCTTCTATCCAGCTCTTATGTCTCATCTGTGAAATTCCTTGACTCGTTAGCTGGGCTGCGACAGAAGATTTTTCTCTCTCTCTTTATACCTCTCTGTGACTGGGAGCTACAATCTAGCTACAATCTAAGCGGTGGTGGAAGTGTGACCCGGCCTCATCAGGCTGCCATGTATACATACATGGACATATGCTGACTAGTCATAGGCTACCAAGCACAGGGGCTGAGAAACCGGTGTGTCTTATTTATTTCAACCATAAGAAAGAATTGTATTGAGAGAGGGGGACGGATAGAGTCTTATTAGCTGATATTTTGAGGCAATCCATTGTCATAGTTTGGTAACAGTTTAAACAAACAGTCAGTACGTTGCTAGAGAGTATGTTAGCTGTGGTTTTTATTGCTTTAATTACTGCAGTAGCCCAGTGTGGGAGTTGTTTGGAAAAACCAGAGCATTCTGTTCAGTCAGGAGTTATGAGATGAGGGGAACATGTTTGCTGATACCTTCTCTATGTGATGAGAGGATGCTTTTTCAATGGTTCTGTACAGTGTGTCTCTTATGGTGTGTCAAGTGTAAGAAAAGACTGCTCTAACACACATGGCCTTGGGGTCCAAAACACATGCTTCTTCTTTGAAAACTTAATTCCTTGAAAATCAGCAGGAGAAACATAACCCGCTTCTGCCAATCAAAGATAATTCTCTGGCACTAAGGTATCCGTTCACAGCTAAAATGTGAAAGAATTTGCTGGCTTTACATTCATGTCAAGTGATGTATACTGATGGTGTTGAAGAGGGGTGCATTTGATTTAATTTTGTGCATAATACCACAGACTCAGTTTATGATGAGCTTAGAAACAGATTTAGCACTGCTTTCTTCACAGGATTTTACAATTAAAAGTAATGCAGCATGGGAACACACACTGCAAAGATTACTATTTAATTCATAACAGAATTTTAAAGGATTTACATTACTTTATATCAGTGCAAAATCCTGTTTATTACAATGTACTGGCATGAAAAGAATGTGGTAAGCAAAAACTGTCAAAAAGGACTGTCAGTTGACATGGCACTGACCAGAAGGTGAGGTAATTTATGCCACATTTGCAATAATAGAGGCACTGGCTACAGTGCAGAGATTAAATAAGGTACTTTGAAGGTGCTTTCTTTGCGCACAGAGGCTGCTGAAGAAGTAGGTGGGTGTTCAAGTTATTTAATCGGTTGAGTCATGGTTTTAGTCACAGAAGTGCAGAAAGAACGAGATGTAATAATATAAAAGTGAGTGCCCACTGCACTGATTGTAGAGCTTGCACTTGCTCATCCTCCAGTTTGCTAACTCACACGTTGCTGTGTGTTTTGTGGACCACCTCTTGTTAGCAACTAGCGACTTCGTTAAAATCCCATCGATAATCCAGAAGCTAGTTGCTACCTCTGAGAGAGGTGTTAATTGCTCTCGCATTTGGGAAACAACCGAGCACATGAATGTACAGCTACCTTAACACAATAGCAGTTGTAAACATTCCTGAGCAAAGGTAGCTGTATTTTTAGCATTAATTATTATTAATTATCCTTAAAATGTTGAAATTATTATGAAGGTGATATAGGTTTTAGGGTGCATTATTTAAAATATATTCTCCATGTGGGAACGACGTCAATTGCAATGATAACAACTCTCAAAACAAATTGAAAATATATCCTACGTTTAAAAAAAAAATTAATATGTAATTTATTTGACACATTTTAATATAATTAGGCAAGGCAAGGCAAGGCAAGGCAAGTGTATTTATATAGCACATTTCATACACAATGGCAATTAATTAAACCTATCTCAGAGTTACATATCTTCGTAATTCATGGAGCATCCCATATGAAGGTATACTACACCATAAGATCGTCTTGTACAGGAGCGCTCACTTCCTCTTTCAGTGACCTGCTTCAAAGGCTGTAAAAACTAAATTTTGTGATATTTTCAGAATGTAAAAAAAGATGGCATAATGCCTAAAGTAACACTTCAGCCATCAAACACCTCAACATTTTTCTCAGGTCATATTTCCAACACTAGTCACATAAAAAACCTTTTAAATGCGTTCTGAAATTCCGAAAACGGCCACCGTAAGTTTGTGAATTGAGTTACTCGTTGACTTCCGATCTCATTTATGTCACAACCCTGAATCTTGTTGATTGGATACTAAAAGTGCGTACTTTGTGCAGGAATACTACGCATTGTATTCTTCCTTAAAGGTGCAATATGTAATACATGTACTGTAATAAATCCAAAAATGGCACCAATGCCTCATCAAATATTAAGGAAACATGTTAAGCTGAAATACTATCTTTTCTGACAACAATGTTAATGTCAGTATTTTTTCTTTTTTAAATTTACATTCCGTGATTTATGTTTATGTTTTGGCCTTTGTGTTGTTATCAACTGCCCATTAACAGCACGACCGGGTTGAAAGTCATACGTGTAAAAATGCAAACCCAGCGCGCTACAGCCAAAGAAGCAGCAAACAAACAAACGAGATCAACAGAGATAGATTCTACCCAAAATTCTGCATGTTTCTAAATGGCTGCATGCCCAGAGACGTAGTAAAACATGGTTTGCTTGTCATGGTTGCGCTGATCTTGTTTGTCAAGTTAGTTTTGATTCTGGGGAGGAGGGGGCGGAGGGAGACGACTCAGGAATTTTGAATTTGGATAGCAGTACCCATTTTAAACGCTGGCTGTCCGTTTTACATATTGGACCTTTAAATATCTACATCTAGATGTATATGAAGAGGTAGAGCTGGATATTTTTCAACAATGGCGAGTGCAAGTGAGGAAATTCCTGAAAGGTTTGATCAAGTATTATTGATTGGTAGTATCCAACCATACAATTGAGCTGAAATACAGTGAGGAAGAAATATGGGAAAGGCTCCTGCCCAACGTTATCAGTTGAATCGGTTTAGCTCTCAATGGCAACAGAGACAGAAAGTGTTTAATTGTAAAGAGTGGGTCAAGGAAAGTTTTTGCTCTCAACCATCTCCAACCAAGAAGATGATTACATCTTACATGGACCAATGTGTTTTGGAAACGTTCTATTCATTATCCTGAAAAAAAATGGACAAACCAGTTGGACCCAGTCTGTGTAAGACTAGGTATTCATTGGAATTTTTTGTGGAAATATTTGTAAATTAATTATAGATTTCCACAGATTCTCGATTGGATTCAGGTCTGGACTTTGACTTGGCCATTCTAACACCTGGATATGTTAGAATGGCCAAGTCAAAGTCCAGACCTGAATCCAATCGAGAATCTGTGGAAAGAAATGAAAACTGCTGTTCACAAACGCTCTCCATCCAACCTCACTGAGCTCGAGCTGTTTTGCAAGGAGGAATGGGCATTCTAACGCCTGGATATGTTTATTTGTGAACCATTCCATTGTAGATTTTGCTTTATG
>JACXGM010008404.1:0-29005 GCA_016801145.1 Umbra pygmaea | reverse complement strand
TATGCACAGTTTATGCATGGTAAACCTTTTTTTATTTATATAAAGTGTGGGTGAACTTAAACTTTATGGCTATGCTGTGGTTCCTGTAAACCTTTTTTATTTATATAAAGTGTGGGTGAACTTAAACTTTATGGCTATGCTGTGGTTCCTGTAAACCTTTTTTTATTTATATAAAGTGTGGGTGAACTTAAACTTTATGACTATGCTGTGGTTCCTGTAAACCTTTTTTTATTTATATAAAGTGTGGGTGAACTTAAACTTTATGGCTATGCTGTGGTTCCTGTAAACCTTTTTTTATTTATATAAAGTGTGGGTGAACTTAAACTTTATGGCTATGCTGTGAATCCTGTAGGTTTTGCGTGCAGGTTTTTTTTTCTTGGGGCCCCCAAATTCCTTCAAACGGCCCTGTCTAGAGGCTGTTATTTCTGCCAAAGTAGGCGCAACTAAATATTGATGTGATATTTCTGTTGGGGTGCCCAAATTTATGCACCTGTCTAATTTCATTTTGATGCATATTGCACATTTTCTGTTTATCCAATAAACCTAATTTCACTACTGAAATATTACTGTTTCCTTCAGTTATTTGATAGATCAAAATGAAATTGCTGATCCAAACACCCAATTATTTATAAATGAAAATCATGGAAATTGTCAGGGGTGCCTAAACTTTTGCAGACGACTGTATTTAAGCCCCCCCCCCAAAAAAAATATCACCAGCCACCACGGACATCCACCTTCTGACTACTAGTCTGACTCCCTAACCACTGAGCCATCTGACCCCAATTATCTCCCAACAAAGCTGCAAGTAGATGCTTCTTCAATAATGAAACCAAACATAATACAACATTAAATATAATAAGAAACCATGTTATGGCGAAGTAAGATACTTGAATCAGCATCTGTTGTTAATAAACTAAGTTACACTTGAGAAGTTGGACATTGCACATGTAGATGTCTCTGGTAAAACGACAGCGGCGTTCAACAGGATCCAATCATAATCGCAGACTAAACAAGTAATTTGAGTGACAGCAGAATCACCTAATGAGTGTTTAGCATTCCGCACTGTGTGTGTTTTAATTTCCGATCAGGGTCATTTACATAATCGTATCATAATCGCATCAACTTCCTCATATCTGTACTTATACACGTTTTATCCTTGATATTTTCTACATTGACTTAATCTAGCCAACTCAGGCTTAATACTGGGAACTATATTTATTTTTCTTCTGTACTGCACTATGTTAATGGTACCGCAGCTCAAGGCTTGAGTTCTCACAGACTAGCTCTGCAAAAATCAATCAAATATGCACCTCGATAGAACTGTGTCTATCTTTGTTAATGAGTAAGCTTCCACATTTTTGTCAAATGCATTATATCCAATCTGAAATAAGCAATGCTTAAAGTAGCCCAATAAAATAAATTGTTATTATACACTGGAAAATTCACCCGCTAGAGAGGCTGGTAGATTAGGAAAAGTTACCCGCCAATGTGAAAAAGTACCTGCATTTGGCGGGTGGCAGTGTTAATTTTACACCCTGACAATGGATAAAAAGTTCTGTAGGTCATACATTGTTCACCTGATTTGGATGTACATACCCTCAAATTACAGTTGAAAGTCTGCACTTGAAGCTCATATTTATAATTTAATTAATTTAATTTAATTTAATTTAATTAATTTAATTAATTTAATTTAATTAATTTAATTTAATTAATTTAATTTAAATAATAATTTAATTAATTCCAATATGGTGTAGTAGACAGTAGAAATAATAGTAACTTAGTGAATGTACAAATGTTTACTGCTCTGATTGTATGTGTTTGTTTCAGCCCAAAGCCTGCTCCCAGCACATCTCCATCTTTCTTGTAGTGAATGACATCTTCAGGTTAGTACTTTGTTTCAAAATATAAGAAAAAGTTGAAGTGGTCTCTTCTTTTTTCCAAAGCTTTATAAGAGGTGCCCACCAGAAAGATTTCATAGGGGTGGCCAGATGGGGCCATTGAAAATCTTGGGGTGGCACACCAGATCCAAAAGGCATAACTGAATTTCAGGAATTCTGTTATGCTGTTGTAGTATATAGGCTAGTTAAAACCATGTCAATATGTGGATCTAGGAATCGCAGACAGATATACAGTACTTTGGTTTCTTATTTTACTAAGAAAAGTCATAAATGAAGTACCCATTGCGGGCAACAAACTGTCTTTGCCGCGTCGCTGCACGATCCCATTGCGTATGAAAGGGCAGCCACCTGCTTCCAACCATGCAGTGGCAAGGCAATCATGTCGAAGGAATAGGGCTCCTCAAGAGTAGCAAAGCCGCCAACTCCCTGACAGCAACAACTAAAGTGTCTGAGCGGATAATGACAGCAATGTTTTTAGGCAGTACTTTAACAACAGTCATCGTAGCCTATGCCCTGACAAAAGAGAAACTAAAGACAGAGAAGACATCTTCTATAACCAGCTCATCAAATGTGCCAAGAAAACATCCCCCAAACCATTACACCATCACCAGCATGCACAGTGGTAATAAGGCATGATGGATCCATGTTCTCATTCTGTTTACGCCAAATTCTGACTCTACCATCTGAATGTCTCAACAGAAATCAAGACTCATCAGACCAGGCAACATTTTTCCAGTCTTCCACTGTCCAATTTTGGTGTGCTCTTGGAAATTGTAGCCTCTTTTTCCTATTTGTAGTGGAGATGAGTGGTACCCGGTGGGGTCTTCTGCTGTTGTAGCCCATCCGCCTCAAGGTTGTGGGTGTTTTGGCTTCACAAATGCTTTGCTGCATACCTCGGTTATAATGAGTGTTTTTTTCAGTCAAAGTTGCCCTTCTCTCAGCTTGAAGCAGTCGGCCCATTCTCCTCTGACCTCTAGCATCAACAAGGCATTTTCGCCCACAGGACTGTCGCATACTGGATCTTTTCCCTTTTCACGCCATTCTTTGTTAAACCCTAGAAATGGTTGTGCGTGAAAATCCCAGTAACTGACAAGATTGTGAAATACTCAGACCGGCCTGTCTGGCACCAACAACCATGCCATGCTCAAAATTGCTTAAATCACCTTTCTTTCCCATTCTGACATTCAGTTTGGAGTTCAGGAGATTGTCTTGACCAGGACCACACCCCTAAAATTTATTGAAGCAACTGCCATGCGATTGGTTGAGTAGATCATTGCATTAAGGAGAAATTTAACAGGTGTTCCTAATAATCCTTTAGGTGAGTGTACTGTAGCTATAGTATGCAGCCCTTCACTTGGTTTCAAAAACTCAATGTGGCCCTCAAGCTAAAATAATTGCCCACCCCTGCTCCAGTACAACAGAGGCAGCTAATATTTGTAGTACACTGCCTAAGAAGACATGAGAGCGTCTTGATCAATAAGTATGTCTTATAGTACACATCAGCGGCATGGCAAAAGAAGTCGAGTCAGAACGCGAAAGCTATACCATCAATATATCGACGAACTCATCAGTAAGGACGTTCCAGCAACAGCGAGCGAAGGAGAAGTTACCAGCAATCGGCAGGAATGGAGGACCGGCTGCCAACCTACCCTGTTTGCAGCCAATCGATGATGATACTTTGGTTTCTTATTTTACAGTTAATGTTACTAATTATCTAATGTGCATAGACCAACAACGGTTCAGTTAACATTTTGAGTTCCACAACAATCTTGTTTTACATACATATATGTGTTAGATGATTCATTGTTCTTCAAATAGGCTTGTTTTCTTTTTCCTTAAGAATACAACTCTACAGCTTTACTTGCAGAGTTTAAATCTCTGATGAATAATATTGTGTTGTGTTTGTTAATGTTTGTATATTAAATTATAAAAAATGTTTTTGTTATAATACAAGGCTTAGCTGTAAAAGAGACATGGGTGTAAAAAAGTTGGGAGCAGTGGGGGGACCAGCGATTGTGTCAGGGTGGCCCTGGCCCCCCCGGCCAGCCCTTGGGCCCCCCCGGCTGTATTTTCAGTGTTTGCTGAATTACTACATGTAATCTATTTCTGATTAGAATTATGTAAAGCTCCTGAGTCTGGACCACAACAACAGGCGTTCGAGGCCCCGGTTTGGCCACTGTCTGTGCCCTTCCTCTTTGTCTTCCTAGATTCTGCTTTCTACTTTTTGTACAAAGCATGTTCTTCGATTCAATGTCTCCTCTGTGGGAGGTGTCTGTACCATGGCCGATTGTATCCCATAGTGGTAGCAAACTACAAAATACATTTTCAGATCAGCCCTTAGATAGGGCATCCACATCCATGCTGACATAGTGACCAGGCAAGTTAGTGCACAAGGCTCAAATGATTATGCCTGGTGAACTGCTGGAATCTGGCAGAAGAAGCGTTTGGTGCGATGCTCCCATGTGGAACAGTTCAGAGGTTGTTAAATAAAGGAGTGAGCCACTCCCTAGGCACTAAAATCTGCAACTGCTGCAATCTGTTATGTGACAACCCATGGGACACACCCCTTCATGGGCTTTTATAAACATGCTTCACACATTTGAAAATACTTATGTCCAAACCATGCTATATTTTCTAAATGGTAAATCAGATAAAGATGGAAATATCCTCAAAATAAAACTGACTTCACCAACATGTAACTTTTCACAGCCTGTTATTTTTCTTACCCCCTTCCCTCCCTCAGAAGATTTATAGACATAAAGTTTCCTGACATTTTTAGTATATAACAACTATTTAATTTAATCTGATTATGTTTTGGCTGTTGCTTCTTTTTGGAAGTAGATTTCCTAACTCCTGTGAGGTGACTGGTGTGTCCTGTAATTCTCTGGTAGGTTCATGCTGGGTCAGGTGGAGGGCAACCAGACACTGCTCTCCCTCATCCACACTTTCACCCTCTGCTTCCTCAGGGAACTAACAGCCCTGCAGACCCAGGTGAGGCCCCTCCCAAACATAGAAGTACATTTAATAGAGCAGCGTTAGTACATGCTCATGGCAGTGATGGGGAACCCATGAGCCCCAGTCAAAATGGTAGCGAGTCAGCCCAATATGGATCAGTTTCCCAATCTGGAGCCTGAACCTGAAAATATGACCTCCATGTCAACTGTCAGTTACAGGTTAGATACATACAGGCCCTACACACAAACTGCATTACCACCACAGCAACACGCACACACACGTCCCCTTATGCCTTACAGTGTTCTAATCATGAGATTGCTAGGGGCTCACCCACAGTAACTGTATAGCTGCCTTCAGTATTAGATATAGGGGACCTACATGAACACTGTCTAGTCTACTTAGTTCTCTCTTTACTGTATCCCTGTTATGTATTTCATCAGTGGAATCAGATGTCTCTGTTTTTAACACATTAGTCGTTGGGGTGTACAGGTGGGTGTTTTTAGATAGACGGGCACTCCCCAATAGAGTGTCCCTCAGGTAAAGTGTTTCTGTTCCCTGTCTTGTTTCAGGAGTGTGTATCCTTAAAGGCTTTCTTCCCACGCACACCGCAGAGTTTATTGGTCCCTCTGCTGACCCATTCTTCAGGTATTGTGTGTGTGTGTGTGTGTGTGTGTGTGTGTGTGTGTGTGTGTGTGTGTGTGTGTGTGTGTGTGTGTGTGTGTGTGTGTGCGCTCCTGTCCTGTATACATCAAGAGAGAAAGCCGTAGTGCATGAATGGCTTTCTATGTCTCACCAGTCAATAAGTGTTACTTTTAACATCCGTTTTCCACAATGACAACATTAAAATCAATGTCAAATTCAATGTGCTCAGCTAAAAATGGTAAAGTAGATAACTGAGCTTATCTGTTCCTTATAACCTGCCTCTCAAACTACTCTAACTAAGCCTGGAGACATGACTTGTTGATATGTAGCAAGGTCATCTCAGGTCATGCTGGCTGCCAGCCAACACACAGGGTTAATTATTTTTGTGTGTGTGTGCATTAATATGTTTGTGAGTACCAATTGTCTTTGCATGTTTAGTAACCCATGGATAATCCTCACTTGTGAGTATCATTTTGCTATAAATGGCATATTTATGCTTGGGGTTAAAGTTAGGATTAGGGTTAGACATTAAAGTTTAGCCCAGAGTTTTTCTGGGTTCAGGGTATGGTAAAGTTTAAGGTTGAGCTTAGGGTTTCAATAATAATAATAATAATAATAAGAAGAAGTTTTATATATATAGCGCCTTTACATATATAGGCAGCTTTACATTATACATTACAAAACACCCAGACACTCAGACATACATTACAGTCACATGGATACAAATAATCACATCATACAAAATGCATGTTATATAGATATGTTTTTAATATATAATAATATTTAATTATTTAACCTAAATACTTTTTGGTCCCTTGAAGGTGCTCGAAAGTATAATAAAACAAAGGTTTGTAACAAGTCACTGAGTTTCTGAAACTAGGTCTAACATTTTTTGTTTTCTCCCCCAGAGATGGACCATGAGGCATGGCACGTTCACCTGGTCCGGGTCACGACGGTCCTACGGAGGCTCATTGAGGATGACGAGGAGGAAGGCAGCAGGTCAGAATGGACACAGTGGTGGCAGATGTTTGCTTTATGCTATAGCGTAGAAAAAGTGCAATAACGGATCAGTATTTGTGAGGCAATATTTACCTTTGGATATCAAGTGATTCCTAATGATTGCACAACTTGGGTTTATCTTACAATCTTACTTTTCATTGTGTAACAGTTGTCTTGAACCCGTGTGTTATTTCTTGACATCCTGACCGACTGTATGTAGTGAGTGTTATTCATTCATCATTCATTAACTGTTTACTGAGTATGTCAATACATCTTTGACTGGCCATGTGTGCTGATAACTTTGAGGGGGAATGATGGCCATAACAGAGAGGAGGCGATATCCTTGAAAAATATTAAGTGTTTTTTTCCAGACACACCATCTATTGACTGAATATGTCAGAGTTGTTGAATGTCTTTCGTCTAGTGATAGGTGGTTTAGTCAATAGCTAAACTCTCAGTGAGCTCAGTCTATTAATGATTACCAAGATGTAGAACTGCTAAAAGAGCACCTTATTTAAAGTGACAGAAGTGTAGATGATGATTGTCTAACCTCCCACGCATGTATCGACTTTAGGCTACCGTGTTGAATGAGTAGTGCGATAAGAATTGGATGAGTTTTGGACATTTGTTTGGAGGAAGGAAATCAGATTGCACGCGTGTGCAAACGCTTGAGCAAAATGTTGGCCTGCAGCTCAGAATAACGTATCATCAGCAAAATAAAAGTTTATGATAAATTCTCACAGCATTATATACTGTATATAATTGACATAAAGTCAACTGCCAAAGTCCCAGAATTTGTAAGCTTACAAGGATAACTGTTGTTATTTGTTCTGACTATTGTCTGAGTAATCAGTTATGGAATGCTGTACAGATGCAGTCCAATGTAGAACTCAACCTGACACCAGAGGATCACTAGCAGAACATAGATTTCACTGGTGGGCCTTTTGTTACCCAGGAATGCCCCTGGGGAAGTCGGCACTGTAATTAACTCATTGTTTAATTCTGATGAGGATGATTTTGAAGATTATGTTGAACAGACCAGAGACCCAGGTGCCTTAGAGCTGGTTGTGTTACAGCAACAGATAGATTATGTTGAACAGACCAGAGACCCAGGTGCCTTAGAGCTGATTGTGTTACAGCAACAGATAGATTATGTTGAACAGACCAGAGACCCAGGTGCCTTAGAGCTGGTTGTGTTACAGCAACAGATAGATTATGTTGAACAGACCAGAGACCCAGGTGCCTTAGAGCTGGTTGTGTTACAGCAACAGATAGCCCCTCTATTACCTGGTTGAAGTAGAGGAAATATTGAGGAACGCAGTCCAAGCACCTTTTGTATGTTTCTGGGACTCCATAATCTTATGCTTATGAATATAGAGTGCTCTGTCTCAAATGGAAGATCTAATGGATCTATCTGAGGAACACCTGGTGGGACGCATTCGTAATGCAACCCACGTGTGGCAGACCGTGGAACACCTGGTGAAAGTGGGCACCATGGTGGAGAAGAAATACTCTGCCAAGTAATACTGGCAGAACGTGGGTGACCAAAAAGACAAAGAGGAGAAAAAAGGAGGTACTCATGCAGGAGCAGCTGTGGAAAAGATAGCTGGAGAACAACAGAGCTTAATACTGTGTGAACAACAACTTTGTTATGGCAGATGGAAAGGTGCATCAAGCCTTTGGTAAGAAGATTTTAGTGCATGATTGATTGGCATGGCCTTCACTGGTCTGTTGACGTTTAACTCTAGTCCGATTCCAACCTGGCATTTCCACTACTCATTGACCTCGACTTCCTTTCAAAGACCATACATGGGTGGCCATGCTTATCGTTTGCGGACCAAGGGAGGACATGCGTGCTTTCCTTTGTAAAATGTTGTAGAAACCACCACTAGTGTTTCCTCCAGAATTTTTTAAAGTATTGTTGGTATCGAGGGAAAAAAACCTCTACTGCGACATCCCTGCACAGAGTTTTTTTTTCTTTTCACTTTTCCAACGTGCTACCCTCCAGTGCAGTGTTTCTCAAACGGGGGTACATGTACACCTAGGGGTACTTTGGAGTACTGCAGGGGGCACATGACATTTTATCATAATGCTAATAAAAAAAATGTCATGCATAATTCCTAAAATAATTATACTATAATAATTAATTAATTATGTGATGTGGATTCTAAACACTTGCAATGTAGCATTGAAATGTTTTTGTTTAAAAAAGGTTGTTGTTTAGTGTATCTATATCTGCCGGCGCTGTATTGTACCTCTTTATATAGACTTTTTTCTACCAAAAATATTTTGCACTGGTCAGGGGGTACTTGTTGGGGGTACCAGAGTTCGATCGCTAACCTGTGCATGGCGGGAGACTTCATCCCTCCTTTGCAATTTATATAGGCCACCGTTGTGCGATTGTCTGACCAAACACGCACGTCCTGACCAGCTACCAGTGACGTGAAATGGAGCAGCAGCAGCAAAACCGCTCTGATCTCCAGAAGGTTTATGTGGTCCGAATGGGGGGGCCACAAACCCTCCACTGCATTGCCCAAACACGTGCCGCCTCATCCCGTCAGGGAGGCATCCGTGTAGACCTAGCGGGGCTCCCCCTCTCAATCTGATCTTGTCTCTCCAAAAATGCAGATCGCACCTCAGAGAGGCTGGGATATTTAAGCAACGTTGTTGATCCCGTATCGGGTCTAGCTTGAGTTTGACAAGCCAACGTTGCATTCTGTGCATGTGCAACAGGCCCATAGGCACCACAACATAAGCTGCCGACATCAAACCCAACAGCGACATGACGCGACTCAGTGAAATCACAGAGAGAGGCTGGCATCTGTCCAATCCGCAAGTGAGGGACAGAACCCTGTCCCGAGACAGACAGACCCAGATAGATCACAGACTGGCAGGGCCAAAAGGCACTCTTCCCCAGATTGAGGGCGAAACCCAGAGCCATCAGACGCTCCATGGTCTCCCTGGTGTGTGCCATGGCACTGTCTGGCGATCTGGCTAATATCAATAAATCGTCCAGATAAGCCAAAACTCTGATGCCCTTTTTCCGAGGAGGTCTTCAGAATCTTCAAGAACTCTCTGTTCTAGAGCATAACCAAAGGGCATCCTTCTCTACTCGTAGCATTTTCCCTAAAAACGAAGGAAACGCCTGTGTCTTTAAGTAATGTTTACATGAAAGTAAGCATCCTTCAGGTCTATGCTCGTAAAGAAATCACCCCACTGAACTCACTCGAGCAGGTGTCTGACAGTCAGCATGCGAAAACTTGTTTTGTGGACAGATTCGTTCAAGATCCGTAGATCTAGAATAGGCGCTGCCTGTGCTGAGGAGCTGAACGCTGGGGCTGCTGTGGCGTGCGTTCGGCTGAGGTGCCGGGTTCGGCGGCGAGTCACACTGGCGGGGGGTGCGGTCCCTGTGCCTCGAAGACGGCCTATGACGTTTCTCAGAATGGGCTCTGGGACATAGGACCCCAGCACATAGGACTTCTCAGCCAACGTGGCAAAGGTCTTGTCTTTAGCTTCAGAAAAGGCAGGCTTCTTAGCAGTGGACCACGCCGAAGCCCCACTGACAAGGTGAGCGACGAGCGACTGGTCAAGGCTAGGAATCCCCCGTCCATTAAATCACTGATGCGGACCCCCCTCCGACTGAGGCCAATTCCTGTATCGCAACCTCAGAAGGAGTGAATTGAGAAAAAAAGGCCTCTCTCCTGGCGAGGGTCTTGGGCGGCATCGAGGCACAGAGAGGGCAGACGGGGTTCGGAAGCAATGCAGCACGTGACGGCTCTAGGCCCAAACATGCCACGCAGAAACCCTGTGTCTCGTCGTCTTCGGCCAGATGGTGACAACGACAAGCTTTCTCCGAAACGGACAAATTAACTCTGGATTCGGCTACTAGTGAATGTAAATTTTTTTTTAAACTAACGTTTTAAACAAGGACCCTTTAAGTGTTCAGGCTGGTAAATTGATGTACTCCAAAAGAAATTATCTGCTGACATATAGAAGTTTCTTTCACCATGAAAGTCTATGGGAAAATTGTTTTTGGGCCGCAGGGGGTGCAGTTCCACTGTTGGCCGCTAAGCCCATGGTTGCTTCAACTTTCGTCTTTAAGCCTACCCCCTTGGTATCCGCACTGTTCTCCGATATGCACTCTTCTTATTATTATTCTTCTGTCTGGTTTTACGGCAGTTGGCATCCAGCTTATTGGTGCATTTGCGCCACCTTCAGCTCCAGAGTGTGATCTGCTGATAGACTGCTTTTGTACAGCCCTGTTTTCTAATACTGTGGCGGAAGAAATCTTGCCATGGCAGGCTGTCATTACCAAAGCAACACAAAGGAAACACTGACTCTTATCCAGAGCATTACGTACAGGGACTTTCTCCCTGGAGCAAGTTAGGGTGAAGTGCCTTGCCCAAGGACACAAACATTTGGCACAGCCGGGAATTGAACCAGCAACATTCCGACTACTAGTCCGACTCCCTAAAGAATCTGACCATCTGAACCCCATCAACATAGGAACAACGCACAAAAGCTTTTTCCATCCCCACCCCCCAAAACATCCCAACAAACCATAACTCAGAGAGTTGGGCACAAGATTGTGGAGCTTACTCTTCTCAATCGTCCTATCCCACTATTCCTCATTTAATCATTAAATTCAACACCCATTTCCTGCTCCCAGACAGATTTAGTTATGTTAGTGGAGTGTTTGTCCAATGACATAATCCATGAATAGACCTGAGAAATCAATGCTTTCTGTTGAGGTAAAAGAGTCAATAACACATCCCAGGGCGGGGTGGGGGTTAGGACAGTAATGCCAGAAAATGTAGAGGATACAAAGTGTCTCAAATGCAGGTAATGAAAAAAGTGAGAGCATGTTCAGAGGCCAAGTTGGGGAAGCTAGTGAAAACAACATTTCCATAAAGATCATGGAATGTCTTAATAGATTTTATTTTCCGTAGAGAGTAGACATTGTCAACAACGGATGGAGGGGATATGTGGTTGTTATCAATAGAACCCATAATGGATGTAAAAGAGAATTTAAAACGACAACGGAACTGGTACCAGATTTTTCTGTTGACAGTACTACAGGATTTCCTTGATGTTCAGAGAACCAAGCACATTAATGCAGGGTCTAGCATAGGTGAGGGAGCATGAATGACAATGAATGGCAGGAGTTACCAGATTAAATTTATTAAAGGCTCACAGCACAACTATGGCCATGCTTCACTTCTCCTGTCCTGCCTTCAGGTGTCTGAAGGGGTAGACTTCACAGCTACTTCTTGCCGTCTACTGACTAAGAAAATAAAAGCACAGCGTTAGTCACAGTGTTTAGTTTACCTCCTCTAAATCTGTCTGTGACTCCTTTAAGTAGTGTTTTCCTCATTAGCTGAGTGGCAGCAGGTTTTTGGTTGTGGGGATTTTTTCTCCCGTATTTCCCAGAGTTGTTTTTCCATCTTTCTCATTTTCTTTCCCTTTTTCCTCTCCCGGCTGAGGTGATTGGGCTTCCTGTCCGAACGCACTGTCCAGGGTGCTGAAAACTATGTGCTGACATCCTGTCCCCGCCACAAAGGAGAGATGTAGAATAGTAAGACAGAATCTTTAGAAGGTACCAAGGTGTATCTGGATAATGCAACCAGAGTAAGAGCTTCTTAAAGTTGGCGACACAATAATAATATAGAGAATTATTGTTATTGGGGAATTTTCATCTCTGAAATAATGACCTACTGACTCTGGGTACCTTTCCTCCCCAAATGAATCAAGTAACAATCCTGGTTAATCCTGATTAGCTTAAAGAAGTACATGGGTAAAAACAACTGGATATGTGGATTCAATGTTCAAGATCTTAAAGTCCAACTTGAATAGACTCTGTATATTTAGGTGCAAAAATGTATGTTTACATTTGTGAAAACATGTGGATCATCAATATGTATTAGAGAATTACTACAAATAGATTTGGCAGCTTGTTCAAGTTACTTAACATCTCATCTCTAGAACACAGAAGTAAATCTCTCATAATTTGGTCAGTTGCTTCGCTTAACATCTGTGTCCATACGCTATACAGATTGCTATAGGCTATATTGCTATAGCCAGACTGTCTTGAACAGCACAAAAATGAAATTCAAAAACTGAAGTCCTTTCGATGTTTCTCATTGGTTGTGTTACGTCTCCATCTTTAATCACCACTTTCGCCCAATTGTGATTCAGCCAAATAATTAGTGACAATAACTAGAAACAAACATGACAAACACATTATGTCATGTATTTTAGCCACTGCTGGCAGATTGCTGAGCGTCAAACATCATGCCGACGGTCTGTATGAGATAGCCTTTAGTTCATTGAACTCATTGTCATGTTCAAGAAACCAGTTTGAGATGATGTGTCCGCGTTATCCTGCTTTAGTTGTTTACGCCAATTTCTGACCATCTGAATGTCGCAGCAGAAATCGAGAGTCATTAGACCATGCACTGTTTTTCCAATCTTCTATTGTCCAATTTTGGTGGGCTCATGCAAATTGTAGCCTCAGTTTCCTGTTCTTAGCTGACAGGAATGGTACCCGATGTGGTCTTCTGCTGCTGTAGCCCATCTACTTCAAGGTTTGATGTCTTGTGCGTTCAGAGATGCTCTTCTGCAAACATTGGTTGTAACAAGTAGTAATTTATGTTACTGTTGCCTTTCTGTCAGTTCAAACCAGTCCGGCCACTCTTCTCTGACCTCTGCCATAAATAAGGCATTTTCTCCCAGAGCACTGCCACTCACTAGATATTTTCTCTTTTTCGACCGTTCTCTGTAACCCCTGGAGATGGTTGTGCGATAAAATCCTAGTAGATCAGCACTTTCTGAAACTCAAACCAGCTTGTCTGGCACCAAAAAACATGCCATGTTCAAAGTGACTTAAATCACCTTTGTTCCTTATTCTGATGCTTGTTTTGAACTTCAGAAGATCATCTTGACCATGTCTACATGCCTAAATGCATGGACTTGCTGCCACGTGATTGGCTGATTAGATTTTTGCATTAATGAGCATTTGAACAGGTGTACCTAATGAAGTGGCTGGTGAGTGTACATCCCCTTAATAAACCATTTAATAATGCTCCCTTTATTTGTATAATTAATATTACTAGCATTTGGGTATTATCTTTGTGTCTGGGAACTGTTCATGTTTAGGGAGCACTGTTCTCTACAGCAACCCAGCTCTGGCTACTCTCTCAATGGCTGCTAACTGGGTTGGTTGGAGGGATGTTTGCCCTGCTGTGGACCACACTACTCCTGGGTGTGACGTTATGGCCCATTACCCAGAGAGTAGAGACGATTACTTTGAGAGACACAACCGAGAAAGGAGGAGTGGCCCGGGGATTGATAGAGAGAAAACACAGCCATGAGAATAGGAGCTGGTTGGACAGCCCAGAGATTGGGATGGATGACCGTCTACCCTCCAGCTGCAGCTTCTAACTCCACCCATTCTGGACCACCGTGTGTAAATCCCGACCACTCCCAGGGCAGCAGTGGGAAACAGCTCTCCGAATGGAGGCACAGCTGCCAGGGTGCTTCTGAAGAGTGCTGTTTGGGGAGTGGGAGGGAGAGAAGGAATCTAATGCCGGAGTTAACTAGAGGGATACTGTGACTTCAAACTCAGGCCGGTGCAGCTGCTGACCTCTGTCGCTCGACTTCCTCACTAAAAACACTGCTTCTCTATCTACCCTCCGCTTCCTCTCTAGACCCACCTCGTGTCTACAGCAACACCCTTTTTGCCTAGAAACACTCCCTCTTTGCCTAGAAACACTCCCTCTCGTTAGAACCAGCACCGTTTTCCCCTCTATTCTCTGTCCATTCTATATTTTTATTCTGTCTCTCCACTCATCATGTTTTCTCTCTCACTCACCTTCACTCTATCGTTTAACTGTGTGTATGTCCTTGTTGTCTTACACGGGTCACTGCAAAATGTTTAAAGACAATCGAGAATTTGTCAATGTCCTTAAATGGCTTGAAGTAATTATTTTACTATCTAATCAGGCAGCTGTCTCACAGGGGGTTGAGCTAGCACGGGTTCTTTGTCAATAGGCCATACGGCTCTGTCCACACCAACGGCCCAGGTACACTACACGTGCCGCTTTGCCTTCACCGTCCCATCAACTTGAATTTTTACCTGCTACACAGAACGTGTTGTTTGGGTAGCAGAAAGCAGTGTGTAAGATCCATACACTTGTGAAAGTCTGTAGCTCTGAAATACATTTCTAAACCATATTTATAAATCGTCAGAATCTACAACACAATGTCAGTAGCTAATTAGCTAGCTAATTGCCTGTCTATATACATTTAGCATTTTTTATGCTATGACTTGCAGTATCTTCCAAAAATAGTCACTGGAAAATTGTCTGATGCCAATAGTCCACAGCGATAAATTAGGTATAGTATATAGTGCAAAATATGTTTTTACATTTGTATTATGTATTTCTTTTTTACCGAATTGGCCATTTGTGATTTACAATCATTTGGATATTATTTTCATGTTCTGATCCGATCTCCCACTCAAAACCAATGTATTTCTAAATATTTTTCATTCATTAGACAGCGTGTCAGTCATCAAGAATTGAACCTTGCCGTTTTGTGAAGCTTGGATGCTGCCATTGTAAACGCGAGTAGTATAGCAGGTATAATTTATTTCCAAGGGAGCATTCCTTAATGGCAGACATTCAATGGCAACCCTGGACAATCGATGGCTGTAGTTTTGCTTTAGGGTAATGCTTTAGATATAACTTTGAAAGAAGTGTCTGCGTGAAGAACATTTATGCAATGGTGTATGTTCCTATTGTATTCCGGTGGTCAGTATGAACTGTTTCTCACTGTGTGTGTTCCTCTCTTCTTCCAGGGGTCAGTGTAATGTGTTTGAGACCTGGTTCCTGCTTGTACAGTGTGCTGACTGGGTGGAGGTGGCCAGCCAGCTACTGGTCTCAGCTACACCTCATGACTGTGGCCCTCTGCTCTGGCTCCTAACCTTCTACCACCACCCTACCAACAGGGGTCACCACAGGACACAGCAGCTGGTACTTCCCCTTGCTACTAAAGATTTCAGTGTTGGAGTCAACAGCTAAGTTGCAACACAGCATTTCTTCAACACAAAAAGGGTGTCCATGTGTAACTCATATTGTAATTTATTTACTTACTAGTTCCAGCTTCTTTCTTAGACAGACATGTTTGCTTCTGTGGCAAAATAGCATCACATGCATACAGTGCTTGGCTAAGCAAACTTGTTACTAGAATTTATAAACACTGGATAGGGATGTTCAAATGACATGGTTATGGAAAATCTTGCCTGGTAGTTACAGGCATGCCTAGTTGTTATAGACTACACAAATTTCCTCTCTTGGTAAAACGCCACAAAAAGGGATCTGCTGTCTCTGAAATTTGACCCTGTCCCGGTTTGCCCCATAGACAATCACGTCATGGATGTGAAAGTGGGGATTTGTGTGACAAATCTCTTGAGGGGGTTAGCACTATTGGCTAATCGATGCCAGGTAATGTGCAAGAAGCCTGGTTTCAACTCACTCTATTGATGGTCAGCTGCCTGTTCTAACCTCATTGTCCTTACTGACCCTGTCCCTGTTCGCCTCAGAATAGCTCGGCCAATAAATAGATGGATGAATAATGGACTACGGAATAAATAATAGATTGCTTCTCCAGGTTAGCAGGAGAGAAGAGAGTGGAAATGAGCGAACAAAAAATAGAGGGAGTGAGGGAGAGGCGGAGAACAGAGGGAAGGTTAAGGTGGCTGGTACGGTATTGATCCTTCTCTTGGTTTCATCTCACCATGTCTCCTGGATGTCTACTCTGAGACAGTGGTTACACTTCAACGTTATTATGGCTGAGTACACATTATAGCACATTGATGCGAGTATAGTGGAAGTGTGTATTAAGGCCTAGAAACAATGTGATGTATCCAAGTAAATAGCATTTTAGAACTTCCATGCAAGATCATTTTTTTTATGTAAAACAATAACACAACAATGGGTCTGTGAGTACGTACACTACGGTTCAAAAGTTTTGTAAAACAATAACACAACAATTAGTCTGTGAGTACATACACTACGGTTCAAATGTTTTGTAAAACAATAACACAACAATGAGTCTGTGAGTACGTAGACTATGATTCAAATGTTTTGTAAAACAATAACACAACAATGAGTCTGTGTGTACGTAGACTATGATTCAAATGTTTTGTAAAACAATAACACAACAATTAGTCTGTGAGTACATACACTACCGTTCAAATGTTTTGTAAAACAATAACACAACAATGAGTCTGTCTGTACGTAGACTATGATTCAAATGTTTTGTAAAACAATAACACAACAATGAGTCTGTGTGTACGTAGACTACGGTTCAAATGTTTTGTAAAACAATAACACAGTAATGAGTCTGTGTGTACGTAGACTATGATTCAAATGTTTTAGAACACCTAGGGATTCACATTTTTTTAAATAGAAATTTCACCAAGAAGGCATTAAATTGATTCAAATATGTATTATGTATACAATTACCTTTACGTCATACACAGATAATCATGTTTTTACTGTAATCACTGATCAATTTAATACCACCTCAGTGAATAAAGTAAATTTCTATCAAAACACAGAATGTTTCTACAAAATATATCAGTCAACATTTTTAAATCAGATTGATATGCATATAAATATCACTTTTTTGCAGATTGATGTGTACTTATAGGGCAGGTAGGCGCAGTAAGACCCTAACTCCACCTGGCATCAACAAAACATCTACATGTTTCCACATGAAACATAGACTTGGCATGACAAGGTGTCAGGTCTTTTGGGGCTTTAGTCAAGTCCATTGTCATTCATAGCTCTGTAAAACATTTCTGAAGAATGAACAAGATCAAATAGTTGCCTAAAATGGATTTAATAAGCTGGTGCCAATGAGTCTGGAGTGTATTTATGCAGCGAAAGCAATTTGTAAAGATCACAATGGTACGTCTTTTTGTCAGCCAGTGGTGGTAAAGTGGAAAGCGATGTGGCAAACTACATATAATGAAGTTACTATTACCAGCAAGCCTGTAAATTACTTTGGTGATGTCCAGGTTTCGTAAGCTTTTAGTCATTTTATACTTCCCAGATTGGTTGAAGAATGGTTTATTGTGAAACATGAAACCAGTTCTGGATTTGATTTTACAAGGCAGATAGCTAATGTGCGTCTGAAATGAGAGTGAGCACTCAGATACCAAGATATGTGTACATCCACATGGTATACCTCAAATCCATTTAAGATGCGGGTTAGGTAGACATGTTATTTCAGATTGAAAAGCAAATATCATTGAGGAGTAGTTGATCAAGGAAGGTATTGTATGTTATTGAAGCTACTCTATGTTGAAATGTGATCAGCAGATTTCATCAAAGGGGCAGGATGTGTACATGACAGCATTGTTTGCTTACATGAAGACTAATCGCTACTAGTGTTGAAATTATTGATGTACACTGAACAAATATATGTCCAGCGTGGGTGTCTTGTTTCATGAGCTGAAGTAACCAACCTCACAGTGTCAGACCATAGCTGTTTCTCAAAGTCAAGGATCCTTCCTTGGTTGGACTGGTCTTTCCAAGTCAGGTCCTTCAGAAGCTAGGTGAGGCTCCTATTTAAAGCATTCAGAGAACACGTAAATGGAACAGGCTAGCAAGTGCACGTCATTGCGTCATTACATCAGTGAAAAGGTCAGCCTTTGTCGCTGCAATTCAACAGTGGACAGTAGCAATTTGTACTGGCATTTAAATGTAAAACTTTACTTATATGTACTACCGTTTTAACAAATGTACAGTAATGTTAAACTTACATTTGAAAGTATATTGCCTCATCATCGCTCCGACTCCGCTAACGTAATTCGGAGGATCCTCGACGTTGAATCAGTCCTTCGACGGACTTCGGTGATGTAGCATCCTCGAAATTCCAGCTTCGGAGGATCCTTCCTTGACTTTGAGAAACAGCTCATGTATAACCATGCCAGCTCAGGATATTCACATCCAGCTTCTGAATCTACAGTATGTGACTGTCTGAGACCAGCAACCTGGACAGCTGATTAAAACTGTATGTTTGCACAACTGGCAAATTCCTGCACGAATTCTCAGAAACTGTCTCGGAGAAGCCAAACTGCATGCTTGTCACACTTGCATTATCGATAAGACGTTTGAAACATGCTATTAACAGACAAGTCACGGTTTCGAGGGTGAGCCACACGATTATAAATCACACATGACTAGATTTTTTTGTAACAAATGGTCCCTTCACATTGGTGTTAAGCTTCACATTGGACAGATGATGGTATTATATAACTAGGAAGATATTGACTGATATTTATATGTTTAATGAACTAATATATTTAGCATCTCTATATTTTGTGTATATATATCGCAATCACATATTTCTCTTTGTTTTTTTCTTCTCCTCATTTTGTTTTTTTGGCGCCTTATCACTACCTGCAATTTTAACTATCGATTCTATTCCAGCGGCAGTATATGCGTCCTAGTGCCATGCAGTGAGCTTGCAGATTTGTCATTGATCTGTCGTTAGCTAGTTTTTTTATTGCAGTTTTTAAGCGATTCATTTTCCAATTTGAAATGAAAGGTTTTAGCCATCTAGTGGCGTCTAGACAAACTGCAAAAACAAACAAGATGGCGGCAGGCAGGATATGATATGCAAGTACAGATTTCACCGGAGCTGTTCCCAAAATCTGTTTCTGAACACATTAGAGGTGAGAAATAATCTATCCAGTTGGTGATTCTGCACTCAGATCTTCAAAGCCTAATTAAACAAATTAGGTTTAGTGCACTGCCAATAGAGCAAGTCAGTAATCATATTGCGGTTTCTCAAAAAAGGAAAGCCGTTCTAGTTTTTCATGTTGCCAAACATTTTTGAGGTTAAATTTGCACTTTATGTTAGAAAATGTAGATTATATTTTGCATATGTGGTCTGAGAAAAACTCACCTCGTAACATAAGAAAAAAGTATTAGATCGCAATATGCAACAGGATCAATATCAATATTTAATTTAATGGTTAATGTCATTATATAATGCCCCAAACTGATTAATGTAAATAAGCAAAGGCAGTGCCTTTTCACAATTGTTTGACAAAAATGTGTAGGTTATTACATTTTAATTATGAACCATTTTGTAAAAGCTCCAAATAGTTTTCCACTGCACAAAAGGCTTACTGGTACCCGTATAAAAAACAAACACAAGTAGCACTGTGTAGAATAGGAACATCTGGTAACAGAATAGAAATTAATGAGAAGTGGTGAGTGGACTGAGGTGTAGAAAGGATGCATTTTGGTTGAATGAAGTTATTATTATTCTACCATTCAGACTTCTTCCTCATTTCTCTATTTCAGATGGCAGCCAGAGAAACCTGGGATCACCTTCTGTCTATCTTCCTGGTCTCAGCTCCTCCCCCACCAACACATCGACTACAGTTATTGGCCAAGCTGATTCTATCCAGGATCCAGCAGGCCTCCTTGTCCTCGCTATTGTTTGTCAGCCTTCTGGTCAACTTTGCTGTTTTCTCCCAAGTCACTGTGGTCGATGCCACGGAGATAGTTGGCAAGGTGATCTCACTACGACTCCTCTGTCGTTAATTGTTCATACATATCGCAGCATCACAGTTATATACATACAACATTGTGAATGTGTTCTTTTAATCTGGATGTTGTGTGAGTCGCAGGTGGCACAGCAAACAGGACTGGTACGTGAAGCAGTGTGGAGTGTCAACATGGTTGGGTTTAGACTAAACAGAGACAGACCTCCCAGCGGTCTAAGTGACAGAGTTCAGCTGAGGACCAGAGCTCTGCTGGACATCCTCTCCCAAGGTGCCACCTGACACACATGACATCAATAGCACTCAGAGCAGTGTGGGCGGCTCCACCAACTAGATAAGCAACACACAGTAAATACTAGACAGAGGGACCTACCAGAATGTGTACAACAGAAATAGTACTTTTTGTGGCTCAATGCAACTTGTTGGGCATATTGTTCCAGCCCATGAGAGACTAGCAGCCATGTGAGCTAAAGTTCTAGAGCATGTCCTAACTACAGCAACTGTCTAAGAAAATGCTCCTCATTGTCTGGAGAAACTGCTAGGGGGGGTGAAAGAGGGAACTGAACGTGGAACACTCCCCATGGACTTTTCAGGACTGTTTAAAACTGAAGAACTGTGACAGCATCCCTTAAATGTGTGCATGTCTAATTTGTTAATATACTCCAATTAATAGTCTACAACCTGTTGGGAGTCATTGTGGATTTTGTAATCTGAGAATTGACTGACTTTCCAGTATAAAGTGAGATCAGAAACATATTCTCTATGGCGGTCTGTCATACTATGTCACTGCCTTAGAACACATTTGAGGTGAGAAATAATTAATCCAGTTGGTGAATCTGTACTCAGATCTACAAGGCCTAATTAAACAAATTACATCTTGTGCACTGCCAATAGAGCAAGTTAGCAGTCACATTGCAGTTTCTCAAAAATGCAAGCTGTTCTATTTTTTCATGTTGCCAAACATTCTAGAAACTGTAGATGACCTTTTTGCATATGTGGTCCGAGAAAAACTCACGGGGTTTGAGCCCCGGCTCGGCCGACTGTCTGTGCCCTTTCTTTCTGTCTCCACCTACCTGTCTCTCTGGCTTATACTTTCTCCCGTTCTGTCAATAAAAAATACCCCCCCCCAAAAAAAAAAACATGTAATGCTGTAACATGGGTTCACATTTTTTGACAGAAACACTCTCCTGTCACATAAAACAATGCCAGAAAAATTACAATATGAGAGTAATGAGAGTAGAGGCTTTATTCAATGAGTGTCAAAGAGATGCAATTTGATTTTAATTTAAATGTGACATTTTCTCATTCATGATAAATGCTGCATAAGTTGGTATTACATTTCTAATGTATATTCTGTAACCCTCCAGCAATACATACTGAATGGTGCTCAACACCATATTACAGTAAAGATTAACTGGGCTGCAACATGTTTTCATCGGCAAGTAAAAATAGGGTTGTTTTGTGTCATAAAGACTTGTTTTACAATGCTGTTTTATTGAAAGACATGATCAAGTTTAGATAACTTTCATTACAAGGCTATATACCTGAGGAAAATAAGTACCTGTCAACCTAGCCAGCACTTTCAAGAAAATACATTCTCTTTAGGAACGCCCTGAATTACTGTCAGTGAGGTAGAGTTTAGTATGAAAACAGTTTTGTCTGGTGGGATTTCCACCAAGAACTGCTCAAACAGACCCCAGGCTCAGACTAAACTGTGAGGGGCAGGGGCAGTGTGTGTGTAGCAGTCTCAGCTCCTGACACTGGACCACAAGTGCTATCAGCGATGGGGGGTTCAAGCCCTGGCTAGGCTGCTATCTGTGCCCTCCCTCTCGGTCTCCCCATGCATTCCTGGCTTCCTAGCTCAAAAATACTAAACACTTCTGAGGGGTGGAACAAGGTGACCAATCGCAACATTCACTCTTTAAATTTTTTTCTTCAGGAGTCAGTGTAAGCATGCACAAAACACACCTTATTTTAATGACATTATCAAACTTGGCAAAAAATGTAAGATGAAATGGCGTAAATAAACCAATTCATAAAATTCTCACTAGGTTTTATAGGGATTTTGACACACTATTTCTCTCAATACTGAAGTCTGCTTCAGAGCTTTTATTTCACTGATCACACCGGACAGGAAGCCATGGGAGTCTGGTTGTGTCCTGCAGTCTGCAGGAAGTGACATCAATACTTCCTGGTGAAACTTGTTGTCTCCTCTCCTGTGTTCCCAGTAGTCAGCTGGACAATCTGTGAAGAGGAAAGATGATGTAAGAACGGAGTGCAACAACCGACTTCTATTTACACCGGTGTACAGAAATGTCCTAAATGGTACTGACTTCCAGATGACAAAATGTAGGTCCTTACATTTAACAAAGGTTCATAGGTTCAGTATAGGAGGATGATGGTGTCGGGGTGCGGTGTTCTGGAGGATGACTGTGTCGGGGTGCGGTGTTCTGGAGGATGATGGTGTCGGGGTGCAGTGTTCTGGAGGATGACTGTGTCGGGGTGCAGTGTTCTGGAGGATGACTGTGTCGGGGTGCGGTGTTCTGGAGGATGACGGTGTAGGGGTGCGGTGTTCTGGAGGATGACGGTGTCGGGGTGTGGTGTTCTGGAGGATGACGGTTTCGGGCGGGGTTCTGGAGGATTATGGTATCATGGTGCGGTGTTCTGGAGGATGAGGGTGTCGGGGTGCGGTGTTCTGGAGGATGACGGTGTCGGCGTGCGGTGTTCTGGAGGATGACTGTGTCGGGGTGCGGTGTTCTGGAGGATGATTGTGTCGGGGTGTGGTGTTCTGGAGGATTATGGGGCCAGGGTGTGGGGTGCTGATTTGGGCTGGACTCCTGTTCCTGCTGAACTGAGCCAGCCATGCAGCAGCACTGTAATCAGTTCAGTAGGCACAGGAGGCACAGCCCCACACTGGTTCACACATCACAAGTTGGAATGAACGACTGTTGTCATCACTCTTTGCTGCAGTGACTCATTTACGTCTCTGGGAGGAAAGTCACTTTCAGGATGTTCCAATAATACCTGAGACCACAAGGTTTCAACAAACACAGGTGGATGTGAGACTAACACCACTAAGTTCCCGGATGGTTTAGCTCCATATGTAAAGCTGTAGTTACTAGAGCCAAGCTGGGAAGATTGTTCTTCAATCCCACATGAGGAATTTGACACCTCGCAAAAAAGCATTTTATAACAGTGAATTTCATAGGATATGTACATTTATTAAAGGGATAACTTATCCAAGTTACAAAATGGCCCAACATGGTCTCACGCAGCATGAAAGGGTGACAGGGATCCATGGTTTGGTTTCCATGGCACTATGCATGCGTTTTTCTTATCAGCACTTCTCTGATTTTCATTATGAAACCCATATAGATGATTACAACATGATTTGCACTCCATTTTAATTTTGGTACCATGACTTTGAATCATGTAACAATTTTAGCATTTTTTTTTCACAAATCATGTTTACATTTTGTCAGGCAAATTAAACCAAAGCATGACTTCCTGTCAGATCTTGTCCATAGATTATTACACAGTAATTCAGGTAATTCCCTTTCAAACATATTAAGTTTGAACTTAATTTAGAAGAAAAAAATAAGTGAGCTGTAAGTTCTTTCTATACATTTTCACAGTGCTTTGATGTGCACAGGCCATTTCCCCATCCATTAGCTTGTAATAAATCAGGCTTTAGATATCAACTCTGATGGTAATTCCTCTATTTTTACAAGCCTTTGATAGTCATTACTCTTTAAACAGGACCCTAAATATAGCGCTTCACAGGCAGACTCCACATGGCCCTCATCTCTAATTCACACATCTGTCCTCGTTTAGATCTGCCATTTTGTTTGAGGTAGAAAATACCACAGCCAGCTCTCCTTCTCCCACTAGCCACCCACAATTTTATATCCAGTCTAATATGTTCTCAAATCCATTGCAACCAAAAGTCCATTAGAAGACACCCTGTTGAAAACACTCTGCCTTTAAAAACACCATTCTTTAGATGTCATCTCCGGAATAATAAAGTCAAGTGCAATGTTTTGGATGGAAAGTTGATGTAATTAAGGCCATTGATTAGTTACTTTCTGCGCTTTTGGAGAGTTCAACATGGAAAGATTTGTTTCCGTTTCCCTGCAATGCTCCGCATCGGACCCGACGCTCGCTCAAAGAGTTTGGACCGTGCGGTGGGGTAGTGCTAATAGCAAAGATCGTCCGTAGATTCTGCTCTACTTAATTGAACGTGTTAGTGCTGCTGACTGAATCAGTCTTGGGCTGTTAAGACGATAAGGGACGTGGAGGAGGATGAAGATGGTCCTCCAAGGCCCACTGTCACTGGGGCTCACTGAGCAGCAGCTATAGCTGTGTCGCCTCATTTCTCATTAGCACGGTCCCCCGTGTCCCACATCCTACACTATCACCATCAAACCAGGGAGAGGGAAAATTAATGAGAGGGTGGTGAAGGAAAGAGAGAGAGACTGGTGAAGGAAAAAAAAGTGGTGAATGAAAGAGAGGGAGAGAGAACGGGCGGGCGAGCATAACGGTGAGCTCGTTAGTGAGTGTGCAGCACATCAAACTTATGAAGGAGACTCGAAGTTTGAATTCCCATGGAATGCACCCACACACACTCAACGCTTTCCTGTACATTTCCACTCCAGCGTCGGGTCTCCTCAGACATGCCGAGACACAACAGAGGACTCACTGTTCAATACAGAACTGGTTTCTTCTCTCTGCTGTCTGATTGTGTGCATCACTGCTCTCCTCGGGAGCAGAACTTAGCCACTGTGAACAAAGAGGAGATCAATCACTGTTCACCAATCAGCTAAGCTCTGCACCTGGTGAGATGTGCTCCCTTAGTCTGACCACACACACACTTACCTATTTAAATGCCATGCCAAAACTGACTAGCTACAAACAGAAATCATACTTTTACTAATCCTAAACTTATCCTAAGGTCTAAACCTAATTATGCCCCCTCAGTACCTAAACCCTAAAAAGGTTTGGCCCCAAACCTAATACTTAACCCACAATTTTTCAGTTTTTAAGTTGGGGGACAGGAATTTATTTAACTAGTCATCAGAGGTTGGAGATTTTTCATCGAGTTAGTGTAGAAACACAATCACACAAAGCCACGCACACACTGTCCACCGACCTTCAAGTGGACACCCACAAAGACCCACGTGACACGCAGGCCCCTCCCATTGCCGTCCCACACACCGTAGAGCTCAGATGATCTGACGTCTTACTTCACTTTATTCTTGCGGGCAGCCGAGCCATGGAGCCTCTGGTTGTCATAGCAGCCGGCAGGGTCTGGCCTGGGTGGTAATCCCTGGCAATGTGATTTTATCTTAAGTCACAAATCAGCACGCCAGGAACCCACTCAGGCCACACATGAAAGCCCAGGATACTCGCTCGCTCGCTCGCCCCCCTGCCCTCCCTCACTCAAATTCATTTGGCATTGGAAACATTTGTGTAGCTTTCTTTGTTTATATTTGTTTGTTTACATTTGCTCTGGCAGTGTAAACACTCCGTCTCTATCCCTGGATCTGTTCATCGGGAACGTTCAGTGTTCGACAGTGAAGGTGAGGCCTGTAAATCCTCTTGCCGCTTCTCTCCCCTTTTAACCATCATTATCACACCGGGAGCCGTCACAGCTTAGCCATGAAAGGCCATACCTGTGGATTTCTCACCCTCTCTCTCACTCACCTTTCTCCACAAGAGTCCCAGAACTAGCCTGATCCTCTCCGTCTCTCACACTCGCCACGCTCCACTACACCCACAATATGCCTCTTATTAAGCAGATCAGGAAGGATATCCACAGGCACGTACCAGATGAGAAGGGAACAAGCAAGACAAACCCTGCCCCCTTTAAAACATTTTTTTTGGACTGGCTGTCTGAATCTCGTCCAGAGGGTTGCTAAATCCTGGTTTGCCGTATGGAACTTAGCTCAGACAAAATATTGGATATGAAAACGTGAACTTTGTCCTTTCAGACACATACATGGCCGATATCAACAGGTTTATCATTTAAATATATAAGATTTGATGATCCAGACACTAATGGGTGTGGATGCTGGCAGGACATGAGTGGAGCCTGGTCCATCCTGGTCCTGAACTGAGGAAGTGACTGATGATGACCAGACAGCGCTGGACAAAGACGGAGAGCCGCTGTGACAGGAAGGGTGGACGGACGGTGACCCGGTTGAGTGTGTGTGTAAAGTGATTTATCACTGTGGAGACAGAGCACTCGCCTGGAAAAGCTTTTTCCTTCCCTGTGCACACATAAATCTGTCCTGAGAGTGTGCGTTTGTGCGCATGTGTGAGAGAACGCAGTTGTCATCTTAGTCTTGGTTGGCCGACGCTGGATAGACGACTTATTCACTATATTGTCCAGCGTAAGAAGTCATTTTGATTTATTAAATATTGCCCTTCGTAACCCTGAAGAACTTACTTTGCTACTTTAAAGAGAACAAACATAAACATTATAAAATTGTAACAAAATAAATAAAACTTTACCAATTTGAGACATGTATCTGTTGTGATACTCAGAAAGTCAAGCATTGTGTACTGGGTGTTTCAGACAACTACTAGATATAATGTCACAGGGAAATATTTACAGAAATATAAAAAATACATTTACAATTGAAACGAAATGTTAGGTTTATTTTGCCATTCCCTGTCACTTAACACACCTCAACTGAGGTGTTGGTCTCTCTGTGAACACCACTAACTTCACAAAAAGGAAACAACAAATACAAAGTAACCTTTTCCTCAATGTAGAGCATGAGGTGTTACGTGTACAACGCATCAAAACGTTTATGCATCATTATTAGGATAATTAAAGTAAGCCACCTCAATATTTGGAAACACTGTAGGTATGTATATATAGGTAACATATGTTTTAATTAATTGACAACTACAATGTTAAAATCTGAACAAATAGCTAATTTGAGTGCAGAGCTGTCTTGATCATATTAGTGTCATCACATGGTCTAACAATGTACTTAGAGAAAGTGTTGTTAAAACACTTGTTACTTAAGTTCCCTCACTATTGAGAAAACGGTAATGAAGGTCTAAGCAGCACCTGTGAAAGAAATCGCTTTATCACTTCCTGCTGGAACGGCAGCAGCCTGTTCAACATGTTGACCAGAAAGATAAGACAGACATACAAACACAGTGGCTTGCAAAAACAATCCAAACCGCTAATCACTTTTCTCATACTACTGAATTAGGTTGTACATTGAAAGTTCCAGCTCTAGAGGCTAACAATTACTTAGCGACAGATTGGGATTAAGCTTAATGTCCAACACTTAAAGGCCCCAGTTTCACAAAACCAATCCCCCCTGATGCAATGCAAAGCAGGTAACGTTTACCCCACTACACAAGATGCTGTTATTGCAGCACATGAATGATGAATACTTATGAAAGCCACATGTTTTACCACTTCTACTGTTGTACATTTTCCCAGATCACTGCTCAGTACATAGCGTATTATTATTATTACTATTGTCATTATTGTTTTAAAAATTCTTTATATTATTGTAATCTTTTTTAAGCCCACTGCATAGATGTGTCGAGCCATGTCAAAATAATTTCTCTGCATAGGATGATGTAATTCGATGCATATGATAAATAACTTTGACTTTGGCAGTTTAATTTTCTTGTAAATTATTTCCCAACACAAACCAATGTCAATTTACAATATTTTATACTGAGGTTCACTGCCTTAAACACTGAGGTTCACTACAATATCAATGTACTGTACTGTTAACATTGTGTGGATTTAAAAAGATGACTACAATGAGAGGGAGGATGTATATACATGATCAGCTGCTGGTATTATATGAAATAGTTTAAACGTCCTGATCAAAGTACAGTGGATACAGTTTTCACTCTAAGTAGGTGTCTGCTTCCCTCACTTCTATATTCCTTCCTAACTTCCTTACCCCTAGCAGTTATGGGAAGTCTTGGCCCACCTGCTGTCCCAGTGTGCTAACAGACATTAAACACACACAGGAATGTTTAGGGTAAACAGTAAAAGAACATGCTTCTGAATGGAGACAGTGGTCTCTCTGAAAACACTAGCTGAACTCTGTCTCCTCCTTCTTGTTTGAGGAACACATACCCAAATTCCTGCCCTGACAAACATCCTGACGGAGCTTCTGTAAAACCATGGAGGAGTGATGGGAGGTTTTAACACAGCTTGAGGAGGAATGTATATGTGAGAGGAGGCCAAGTCACTGGGTGTGAACTTTCAATGAAGGCAGAAAAGACCCAAAGTAATGTCATTTTACAGTACAAAAATAATGATTAAACCTAAACATGACAGGGAAACCAGAGAACACACAAAATGTATCTGGCTACTATCTATAAAATTAAAGCTACATATAATACCAAAACGTTTTAGAGTAAAATGTTTGCCACGTCACCTCTTGTGACTTATACATTATCTGAAGGAGGCCAAACAAACTGTTTTTTTATAACGCCATTAAAAAAATATATAATGGTGCATAAAACTATAGGAATGCTCTGCTGGGTGGGACCATACCTGTTGTCTGACAGCTCATAGGACCATCTCTTCCACTACTCTTCGTGCTGATTGGTCCATCTGATCCTGGACTAATGAGAGGCAATGCCTGGCTAGAGACTGCTGCCTGGCATCCTCCTGAAGCATCAGCTCTCCATACAAATACACACCCATGGCCTGAACACACACACACAAAAAACATCAGCCTGACATACAGATACACAACCATGGCCTGAACACACACACATACACACACACACAAACATCAGCCTGACATACAGATACACAACCATGGCCTGAACCCGCGCACACACACACACACACACACACACACACACACACACACACACACACACACACACACACACACACACACACACACACACACACACACACACACAC
>JACXGM010008403.1:13447-29105 GCA_016801145.1 Umbra pygmaea | reverse complement strand
CCATGCCCCTCATTAACCTCCTGCATATCTTCCCCCCCTCCATCCGAACTACTCGCCATGCCAACCTCATTCACAGCGCAGCCGTGCGACCTGCCTCCAATCCGGGCTCCAATTCTGGACAGTTGTCGTTGTTTGATCGTTCCCCACAGCGTGAAATCGAATAAATTCAAATTCCTCTCGGTGCACTTCTTTGTACACTCCCCTATCAGGCTTTCACACTCCCGCCGCCATTCTCATTTCACACCTGTCTCGTGTTGTACTGATTATCATTATCACCAGCTGATCCCTGTCTCCAATTAAGTGTTTGTATATCTGTTTCCATCTGATCCCTGTTCTTTGTTTGTCAATGGTGGGTGTTTCCCTGTGACGTGAGAGAAGAGCTGACAGACAATTTATGGATTTATTACCAAGAGTGCCTTTACCAAGTTATGTATCGCAGGTAATTTATTTTGGAATGAAGATATATGGCGTACGCTCTGTATTAGCTATTGTGCCTATACCACGTAAATGTATAGTAAGCTATTATATTCGTGTGCAGATCTTTCCATTGTTTAGTCAGCTCATCAAAGTGAACGCAAATTCAGTGTCTGTGTATACCTGTCGCTGAAATAAAAGATGACGACGGACTCCTGCATTCTGCCTCATATCTACAGCTACACGTTACAGCTATAACCATTTCAGCATGTTTTTGTTTAAGACAACCATTTTTTGTAAGAGGAGAAGGTTCTCTAAATGATAAATGATTATTTAATGTCAGATTTGTTTGTTATTCATCTGATTTTTTTATATATTTGGTTAGAATACGGCTGGGGAATTTTAACTGAGTTCAGTGTGCATGATCAATAGTCTAGTATGGTCATTAGCAGGACTGATTAGAACGTTTTGCTATAATGATACAGTAAGTGTAGCTGTAAATCGTTACCTTGCAGTTGTAAGATCCAGTGGGTAGTGTAAATATTTATACAGTGATGGAGACAAATCTGATACATGTAGTCTACAAAACAATAATAACATTGACAAAGTACTGTGGACTTCAATCTATATTCAATATTGGTCTTCCAAAAAACAATGTCTGTAAATGGGCAAAATTCTTATAACAATTGCTGGTGGAGTGTAGAACACTGGAATGTAGCCCTCCCCATTCAGTTTAAATAAAACTGAAAATAATTCTTACAAGAACCTACCTAAACAGACACTGAAATAGGATAAATGCCATCCTCTCCCATGGTACACCGGGTGTGAAATTGAAATGAAACAGTTTGGAATGGAATAAACTTAAAATGTTATCAGGTATTGCACAGTTTGAGCTCTACAATTTTCCATATAGAATAGTGACAACATAATTATTTCATTTGGCAATTGAAATATACTTTCAAATCAGGAAGAATTGGCAGCCTTCGTGAAATTGAACAGAAGTGAATTGTCCATACACCACTTCCCCTTGTGCCTTATTGCTTAATTATAAACTGTAGTCAAAGTCAAAGTTGTTTATTTATCATATGCATCGAATAACATCACATCAAACTGTATGTTTGACATCACTTTTTCCTGACCTAGTTTTTGAAAAAAATTGGGCTGTTAACTATTATATGTGTAATGTTTGCAACAGAAAAATTTGAACATTGAAAATTTTAAGTGTTGACTACCAGATTGCCAGTGTAGCGAGAGGGTGATATTGGAATTGCATAGCACAGTAATGTAGGTAGATATGTAGGTTTGCAAGTCAGACCCGTGACACCAAGGTGTACATGGAGAATGCAACCAGAGTAGGAGTTTCTGAAAGTTGGCGGCCCAATAATAATATAGAAAATTGGGAAGTGCAAGCCCTCCACTGAATTTGCTCTCTGAAGTAATGACTCTGAAGTATGACTCTGGGTACTTTTCCTCCCCATATGAATGAAGTAACAGCCTGACTGATTGACTTAAAGAAAGTCATGGGTAAATTCAAAGAGATAAACTGAAAAAGATACATGAATTTTGTAAATTAAGAGGTACATTAACACACCTCTGGAAATTAGCCTTCATCTGTGTAAGGAGGGTGGCAAAGTGTGCTGAGAAGGGAGCAGACAATGAGCAAGTCATGATCACTCCAAGGTACTTGAAGGTGAGGACTAAGCTGAAAGGGCAAGTCATCTGCTGAAGCTGTAACGCTGCTGGATTGATTGGGAATCATAATTAACTGACGTGCCAATTATGTTGGAAACCAGATTATTAAAGGAATAAGGCATATTGTGGATTTGTGATATATTGCCGATATAATACAACTTAGTGCTTTGTCCAGGCACTTCGGCGATGTGTTGTGCTTCTGAACAGTTCTTAGCCCTGGTATATTGGCAATAGACCACACCTCAGTTTGCCATATTGTTAATTGCCTTGTGCATCATACACATAACATGTTAGCTAGTCAAGGATTCAAACCACACAGTTTATACAAGACCATATGATATAACACCATTCTGTTATTTTCACATGGTTGCAGTGATGACAGTTTCAGTTACCTGAATTCAGTGTTGAATTTCGGTTTAGCATTTTGATTTTGAGAGATAGACTATGCCAGGTTTCCTGCTACCTATTGTCTTGACATTAAACTCCACATTGAGATATTTGACCTGCTTCACATGATGCGCCAGGAATTATTGCGTTGAGCATCTCCAAGTAAAAGAAACAACTAATCTAATGTATATTCACTTAAAACAACGCTTTGGGAGAACTATCCAAATTCCTGTCATTAATTTCTTTAAAAAACATAAAATAGGTGGAAGCACCCGACTGTCTAAATTCGAAATAGGATTTTCACAAATACTTTACTTTAGTGAAGGGCAAACGAACATTCACTGCTGTTGAGAAAGAGACAGAGATTTCAAATGTATAATGGCTATTAAGCTAAAGAAAACTCTATTACAGTACAGTTTATCCTACTTTCAGGAAAAGGAACCCGTCTACAAATTCCCCCAAAGAATTAAGAATAGAAACTGATCTTAACTAGCCAAGAGTTATTAAAGCTGACACCTGAATAAAGTAATATAGATAGCAGAGCAGTTTCATTATCAGCTATTCATGCTTGTACGCAACCCTACAGCTGCGCATATAGTCCCGAAACGGTTCACCCACAGATGGTACCGTCCGTAAGTGGTGCGGTCCGTCCAATAGCCAACCAATGGCGCCGAGCGTTGTTATCACACACACACAAAAATTCTGACAGCCGCCATGATGCTTGTTTGCTCCCTGTGATAGAACAGCGGAAACGAGTGAAGAGTAGAAACAAAAGAAAGCACGCACTCGTCCACACGATTTGGTATGCGTTTGCAGGTAAACATATGTTCTGGCGACGAGTTCTGTTGAGGTGTGAAACAGATCCACCACTCAAATGTTTCAGATTATTAATGCATGGATATTTCCTAAAGTGCGACTATACCTTACCTATTGAAGTAAGACAGGCTTGAAAATGTAGCTAACTAGTTAGCTTAGCTAGCAAACGTTAGCTTTCATTTAGGTTGTGCATCAGCAATAGCTATCTGTTGACTAGCATAGCTTCGCTTGTTAGCAATAACACTTATGTTAGTTGTCTACTGGCTGCTCAATCTAGTGTCTAATGAACAGTTGGGAACTAAACACACACACACACGTTGGGATATTATCAGTTGTACAATTTATATTATCTAGCGAACTATTATCATCGCGTATAAGGTCTGTGATTTTTAAGGCCGCTGGCTAAGTTGTTAGCTATTCCATTGCTAATATGCTAGGTTAGTTAGCCTCTGTTTTCTTGACCTGGTGGATTCAACGCGCAACTCCTTCAGTTTGCGAATTAGTTTTCGAGTTAGATGTGAAGCTGGTGATGGTTGTTGGATTTGTGTGACCTGTTCTATACCTAGTTTGCATGTACTGAAATTTACTTTGTTCCTAACTTCATTGTTATACCAAGAGTACTGTACAAGTTCAGTTTCATTGATCAATCTGAAGTCGTAAATCAGTGCATTATCATTCAAATCGACGCATCTGGCAATCCTTGCAATTCATTGTTTCCAAGCCTCAATTGCAGCAGAAGTCTGATTTAAGCGAAGCCCTCTTAAAAATGTATACTGAATTGTGCATGTTTTTAAAGAAAAGCAGCTTTTAGTGAACATTCTTTCAAAATATCAGCATTGTGCAAAGGACACCACAATTTTTAACATCTGTAGATATAATGCTCATAGTTATAAAAATAGCTTATTTTCCTTAGTGTTACAGCAGGAATGCCCAAGGAAAAATATGACCCGCCAGACCCCAGGCGGATGTACACCATCATGTCAACAGAGGAGGCAGCCAATGGAAAGAAGTCTAACTGGGCAGAGCTGGAAATCACTGGTAAGCATGGTAGGGGGTGGCTTAGAGTCTCTGGAGAGACTCAGCATGTGGTGATGTTCTAGTCTAGGCAAATTTTCTTCAACCTCCTTCACAGATAAGTAAGGTAGAGGATATGGCCCTATTTATTTTGTTATTGGTAAATCCAGAATGAGTGTATACTTGGGGATATATGTTAATTGAAATAAGGTAAAAACTAAACTTGAGAAAGTCTTGACACACACCTGATTCACCTGTTGATCTACCTGTCTCCCCCACCACATCTTCGTCTCTAGGTAATGTCAGAAGCCTGAGCCCGTCTCTCTGGTCTCTGACCCACCTCACAGCCCTACATATCGCTGACAACTGCCTGTCACGAATCCCACCCGACATTGCCAAATTACACAACCTGTTGTACCTGGATCTATCGTCCAATAAGATCAGGAGCCTGCCGGCAGAGCTCGGCAACATGGTGTCTCTCAGGTGAGCTGTAAATTTTCCCTTAATTATACTTTTTTTTTTCTTACTTTAGTTTAATGTGTGAACATAACAGAGAATTTTATACGGTTTTACATTTGCCTCTTTTGATCACTGGTCATTTGTTTATGGAAGGGGTTTGTCCCTGACAACTACATTTACACGTGTCCTTCCTCAACAGGGAACTGCTTTTAAATAACAACCAGTTGCGGGCTCTGCCGTTTGAATTGGGGAAACTGTTTCAGTTACAAACACTGGGGTTGAAAGGTGAGCATATCACCTTGGTAACTGTGTTCTTGTGGAGACCATGTTGTTGGTGCTCTGGTGTTAAGTTGATCGTTAGAATTTGATGTCAGTCGTCGTGGTTTCCCACTCATCTTGCTGCTCCTAACAGGAAACCCGCTTGCACAAGAGATCATGAGCCTCTACCAGGAGCATGATGGCACCAGAAAACTGCTCAACTACTTGCTGGACAATCTAGCAGGTTCAATCAAACGTAGTAAGTAAGCCGCTCAGTCTGTGTTTCCAATATTATAAAAAAGTTCCAGTTGCTGACTCGCACCCCCATCCTCTCCACAGTCCCCACAGAGCAGCCTCCACCTCGGACGTGGATCGCACTCCAGGAGCCAGACCAGACGAGGCCTTCTGGTGAGAAACCAGCTCAGTAGTGTACATCTTTAGGACAAACACTTGCGAAGAAAAAATTCACCCTGAGTTGTCAAACCGTGACAGAGGTGAATGAGATGCTTGTCCTTGTCCTCCTCAGCACTGTTTTCTGTGATGTGCTACAACGTGCTCTGTGATAAGTACGCCACCCGCCAACTCTACGGTTACTGCCCCTCTTGGGCACTCCACTGGGAATACAGGAAGAAGTCCATCATGCAGGAGATCATGAACTGCAATGCTGACATCATTAGCCTGCAGGTGGGTGTGTTTCAATACACCAGAGCTAAAAGTCCTATTGGTTGTTGGTGCATTTCTGGCATTTAAATGTCCGGTTAGTGTAACTAATTGCCACAGGTACATGTGCCATATTTTTTTATATTATATTGCGTTGATTTCTATTCAACAGGAGGTTGAGACGGAGCAGTACTACCAGTTCTTCCTGCCAGAGCTAAAAGAGCAGGGCTACGAGGGCTTCTTCAGCCCAAAATCTCGAGCCAGAACCATGCACGAGCTGGACCGAAAACATGTGGACGGGTGCGCCGTGTTCTACAGGACAGAAAAGTTAGTGCACACAAGGAGATATTTATTCTACGCCACGGTCAGCTTTCAGTTATCCTATCTTTCTGTCTGTCTTTTCACCCTTGCCTCGCCTGTTTTCGGTTTCCTCCCTGCAGATTTGGCGTGGTGCAGAAACATACGGTGGAGTTCAACCAGCTAGCCATGGCGAACTCTGAAGGTTCTGAGGCCATGCTCAACAGGGTCATGACCAAGGACAACATCGGAGTGGCCGTGCTGTTAGAGGTCCGCAAGGAGATGATGGAAGAGTCATGTGAGTCATTGGCCCTGTTATCTTTTTGCTACAAACTTTGTATTTGGCAGATATGGCTCTTGAAAGTTCTATCTAGTGCTGCAACAATTGGCTTATTAAGGGGTTAACAATATCAACACGGGTAATAAAAAATATAAACTACATTTGCTTAGCGTAATCAACCAGCTAACAATGTATTTTGTAGAGCTGACTAGGGTTATTCGTTCCACTGAATGAACAAAATCTATTGTTTCCTTTTTTCTCATTCAAAGCCAACAATCAATATATGATTGCTAGCCAAACACCTGGCCATTAGCAGCTAGCTTCTGCCTTTGTTTCTGTAAAAACCTCACTCATTGTGTTCTTTTAAAATTCTATTTTAAAGTATGGTTTGTTTGGTAGAAGAGAGAAAAGAAAATACTATTTTCTGAGGTTCCTTATGGTTGCTGCTATATTATTTCTGCATTCAATTAACAAAAAACAAATCTTCTGGACAATCTACCTGCAACTGGACAAATAAATACTGCATATGTCAGGCAGTGAAGAGGTGACATGTTGTTACTGCTTCATTATGTCCGTTGACTTATTGTAGTATTTGCTACAGAGGTCAGGGACAAACGCATTTAGGGGGAGACAGAAGAAGGGTACAGACCGGGGATGAGACTGGAAATCAAAGCCATTAGAATAGCACCTTTTACAAACCTAAGACTTAAACAGCTTTGAAAAACATATGTTAATGGATACACTTCATAAAACCCTTTCATTTACCTTTTAGCAATTTAGCAGACACAGGGCTCTACACTGGCCTTTTTAACAATGAGTACATGTGCTCCTAACTTAAATATAGGGGCACTGTACAAAATATTATTATATACACTGTAAAACATACTTAAGTTTTCAGAGCTTGACAGCTGCTTCATACACCTTTTACATAAACATTCACAGCCTTTCTCCCTCTCATGCACACCTCCTCCCACTGACACTCACCTCTGAAATCGCTCCAAATACATAATAGGTGCTACCTCAAGCAAACAGCATGTTAACATTTTATTTCTCTACTTAAAAATTTGGAAAAGCAAAGTATATGGGCTAAGGACTACACACAGTATGCAGTGCTTTGTTGCACAAAAAATGCACAGCCTAAAATGTATAATTTTATCAGACAGACTGGCACGTTCCCATCTGCAAACACTGTGGATACACAACTCATGTCTTTATGGCAATGTTGATTCTAAACTTTTTTTTAAATATATTTTTATAATGTTCTACAGCTTGGTCACTGAAAGAGAATGATGTTCAGTTTTTACTAAACAAAATTCTACACACAGTGCACCGTTTAGGCACAAAAAAGTAACATCAGGAAGTTCTGCTTGAAATATATTCAAGGGCACAGGAGTAGGGGGGGTACCTGTCACCCCAAATCTAGAGGCAGGTAATGTGCACCCCGCCCCATCATAACAAAATTGTTCTTTAATAATATAATTGTGTAACCCACCATTTTTCACACTACAGTAACTAGCGCCCTAATATAACTGAGGCGGTTTTAATAGTCTACGATTGGTTTGTTAAGTTCAGCATTGCATTCGGGGTTTGTAGTTCTTTGTACACTTACAAAAAAATCCTAAATACTACAAGCAGAATTTTTAAAATTTAAAATTTATGGGGATGTGTAAACCACTCCCACAAGCATGGCCTTACTTGGACTTTGCCATTTGCGCACATCCTATATTTGGTCTCAAATGCGAGTAAATCTGTCCACTTTAGAGCCCTGGGACACTTATCCAGAGCAACTTACAGTGAATACAGTGACGTCTCCCTGGAGCAACTTATTATAAAGTGCCTTGCTCAAGAATACAATGACATTTGGCACAGTTGGGAATCGAACCAGCAAACTTCCTGATTTCTTTTTTTATAGGTATAGCTTGTCTTCAATGTTTCTCAGACATTGTGTTGCTAAGCAGCCAGTGGCACAATGTTTTCATTATTTAGGGAACTACAACTGCGGACTTCCTGCTTTTTCCAAGTACCGCCCACAAGACATTTTTCCATATATAAGGTTGTCCTGTCAACAACGTTGCTGCCTAATACAATGCCTGGTAACCAAGACTTTGCACAAAACATTGTTCAACTTGCTTTTGCCTTCTTGATATCCGACAGTACATGTTTGAGCCAGAGGACTTACAATGCTCCTAAAATAAATTGGGAAAGAGAACCAAAGCCAGCTAGACTGAGGACAAGCAAGCAAGCAAGTTTATTCAACCTGTTTTTAGTACTGAGAACATGTCTGTGGCCTGATTAGGTCAACTAATGACTTGTCTCCAACACACAGCTATAGCTTCTAATTTAGACCTCCCGTGTTTTAGTACAAATCGTGCAACTGCGATTATGTAAAAAAATTATCAATATTGCGAGCAATATTTTTATAGAAAGATGACACCAATCTCACCTCGCCTAGACCTGCATTGATTGGTGCTCAGCTAGTCATTGTTACATTTTTTTAAAACACTGACCACCACTGCCCCTTGCCACACATGCTGATTGGAATTAACCAGGTATTTTGAAAGTGTGCATTGATGATAGGGGATACAATAACAAAATTGTGGTTCAACATGTATTTTGATATTCAAACCGGCCTATAAGTGGTGATTTCTTGTCTGAATAGCCCAGACTAGCCCCAACTAGAGTCTGGATAAATTAAAGCATACCGTATTTTAGTGCATAAAGCATGCACCTGCGATTAACGCGGACCCTTGTATATCGCGCAGATATCTTGTTTTGTGTAAAAAAATAGATCAGCATTGCACCCACCCTCAAAGCGTGCATCATATTGTAGAAAGGTGACACTTAATCTCCCCTCGCCCAGACCTGCATTGATGGACACTCAGCTAGTCATTGTGTTACAAATGTTAAACACCCAACCCCCCCACATACTGATTAGATGAAACCAGCTATTCCCAAAGTGGGATACCTTGGGAATGCAAAAAAACATGTTCAATGTTTGTATTTCAATATTCAAACTTACATAATACATAAGTGATTTTTGTTGTCTTAATAGCCCAGTCTCACTTAAAATCATCAATTAGTGTCTGTATAAATAACACAATGTAAAATCAAATAATTGGCATTCAAACAGATACTGTAATTATGCTTTTACTGAGTACATAAGACAATACTCAGTAGGCAAATCAAATGATAAAAATGTGACGCTAAGTACAATATAGTAAAAAAAGATACACTTTTTTAAGAACAATACACAAATCACATACCCAGGGATATACATGTAAACTTAAATTATTAATTTAGGCCAATCAATTATTGGACAGACTAAATTTTACTCCTTGCTGTGTAGAATTCAACAGATGTGGCATCATTTTTCTGCTCTACCTGCAATTTACCAATTTACTGATATTACCTAGAGAGCCTAACTGAAAATAGATGAAGTCGTTTCGCCACATTTTGTAGGACAGAATATAATTTGCTTCAATAAATTACAACGGATACAAAAGGCTTGTAGCTACTTTAAGACAAGCTGCAACCAGTGTTGCCACAGTTACTTTGAAAAAGTAATCTGATTACTGATTACAGTAATATGTAAAGTAACTAAGAGATTACAAGTTACTTTATTAGTTACATTCAGCAGCTGCCTACAACACTTCCGCCACCTCAACATAAATGACAACTGGTTTTGCCAACACTCATTTTATTGGAAGTGCATTTTTGCAGTAACATCAACAATGTATCTTCTGACATTTTAAGTTCAACTTAAACTATTTAGTGAAAAAAATACATGTCTGTTTTATCAAACAATAGACTAATTTTAGCAGCACATGAACATGGACACACTACCTATCTATGCAATGAGTTAACAATGATTATTATAATGAATTAAGAGCGCTATTATTTTCGAAAAAAGGAAAATCCAAGTTCGTATTGGTGACATAATGTTGCCAGCCGAACGGTTCTTGCTAGCAGGGCTCTGACTGTCCTCATTTTCTGCATTTAACTTTCTCAGTGGATTCACCAGTGGGTTTGAACAACTAAATTAATTGATTTCCAAACATCAGACAGCTGGGGCCTCATGTATGAAACTAGCATTTAAAAAATCTTACTTTTGTACTTACGAAGAGAATTAAGACTGTGCGTATGCAAAAAAAGTGGGATTAATCAGACAATCCTTTGACCTAGGATTTATGTCACACTCTGTGGTTACTCGCTTGACTGGTAAAAAGTAACAGTTTGCTAGGGAGAGAAGTGTATTGCATTGAGAAATATGCTGTTCTTCAAATGAATATTTTCAACCAACAATAATAGGCATCTATTCCGTAATGTCGCCATAAATGCCATGATATTTGTCCTGCTGAATAAATTGTTTTCCAACCTCGTGCAATCATATTTAGAAGCGTATTTTCCGCTTATCATGGGTATATTAAGTGGAATGCGGTTTGATTCATTTAGCCTACTGTACTATTCTTTGAGTGGGCTTTTATGTCAATCTGGGTGCCAGCTACAGTATTCATCTGACCGTTTTTAGGAAGGCATATTTGTAACGTAATTTAAGTAAACTCATTGACTCCAACCTTTTGAGCAATATGCGTAACAGTGTATGAATTAATTAATTCATTATAGCTGCATCAATTGACACATTAAATGCCCGAAATAATATAATGAATGAACAGAAATAATCAATCTTTTAATAAAAAAATGATTATTTTCAATGATGTCGTAGCTTTTCTAAATGGCTGCGCCCACACTGTAAGCACAGTTTGAATGGTAGCTAATTAACCCTCCCTATCTCCTGTCTGAACTGCTTGAAAACGTATTTAAGAACCGTACGGGAAATGCTCAAAACGTTAGTGATGCGCAGTTCGAACAATTCGCCACGACTCCTTTTAGTAATGACTCATTCAATTGTTGTTCATTTGATTATAATTTTGTTGGTGGTCCTCCATCTCAGTATTCAGACAACAAAGGCTGTTTTACTTTTTCTAAATCAAATATCGAACTGCTACTGTAGCATCAAAAATCCATCTTTAATATGATAATTGATGGGGGTTGGTCTAATGCCCATACAGGAACCACTCATTCAGTCAATACCTATTTAATGTATTGATTTTGAATAATATAATAAACCCAGCCTATACATCCCCAGCACTTAAAACACTTTAAAATGACTAGCGAATAATAGTCGTTCAATTGAAGGGTGAACGATTTCTCATCGGGGGGGGCTTGCAGGCTTTGGTGTTTCTGACGCAAATGAACAAAATAAATAGATTTTCACTGAATGACTCAAAGATCTGAGTTAGTAAGAAGAGTTGAACTTCCCACCCAACAGCAACATGCCTTGCTGGCATTCAACTCCTAAAGATCCAAGGCCAGACCATAATAGATGATTTCACTGTTTACCAGAAATCAGGCGCATTGTCCTTCTGTAAAGAAAGTGACTTGGTGAGTAACTGGCTCTCTAATGCGTTGTTGTTCTTTAGCAATTTTGTGTTTGTGGCAGCACCGGCATGGCTGTGTTAGTTGTATTTTGGCATTTGTTTGGTCTACCCTCTGTCACGGGGTCCTGCCAGGCCTGACTTTGTGTGGGGATTCACGCGTGCAGGAAACCTATGTGACCTTGCATTCATATTGACAGGACACACGTGTCTGCCATGGAAATGGAGGGGTCCATATTCCCCATTTGATACGATACAAGTTGCGATTCACACACCTCACAATTTTGACTGTATTGCAAATCACTGCTTCTTTCCTTAATTAGAACATGCTAAACAGTGCATCCGAATGCAATAAACTGCCCAAAACTTTTAATACTATTTCAAAAGCATGGAAATTATTTGCCTAAACTTAAGTGTTAGAAGTAGAATTTAAATGTGTAAAATGTTTCATGATTATATTGAAAAGGTAATCCACCCAAAACGGCACACTCCTATATATACATAAAATAACATGCATTGCTAATTTCCTGTCTGAAACGGGGGTTAAAAAAGGAGACTGCCAACCAATCACTTGTCTGTTGTCAAGCAGTTGCTTAGCATATATTTCCCACAATGGCTGGTGCAGACAATTGACAATGGTTGTGTAATGAAACCAATGTATGTGAATCAAGTGACTTTGCCATCTATCCATTAGTATTTGGCTTAACGCCGAGAGACTTCATGAACGCACAAACTGCCTTGAAGTACTATATACCCATTATAGTACCCATTCTGGGTCAGATGGCTCAGCGGTTAGGGTGTCGGAGTAGTAGTTGGAAGGGTGCTGGTTTGATTCCCGCCTTTGCCAAATGTTGTGTCCTTGGACAAGGCACTTCACCCTAAGTTGCTCCAGGGAGAATGTCCCTGTAATTAATATAAATCACTCTGGATAAGAGCATCTGCAAAATGACTAAAATGTATATTATTCTGAGATTACTGTGTTGTGCTATATACATTTTTAATAGGCAACCTATAGTATGGCTATAAAAATCTTTATTTTTGGTAATATACACTGCATTTGCATTGCCCAATAAGCTACATTTATTGCACATATGATCAAAGTAACTATTTCCCGACACGTAAATGTAAATTAATTGCTGTTTCACAAAATGTACATGGGGATCTGTAAGTCCTTTAGAGTCTAGTAAATATGACTAAATGAGTAGATGACAAAAACATTTCCTCAGAAATCGATTTAAATGTCAAATCTCTATGACCATCCTATGTTTTGATAATATAACACTAATTCAAGATCTAAATGCATTCCCCCATGTACAGAAAAAGTGGAGGACTACATTTTTATTGATTTATTTGTTTACATAACAATTGTAGCAGGAAAGGCTTGAGAAATGAAATATTTTTTGTTTTATGTTTTTTCAAATATGTATGTACATTTTTTGAGGACTAAATTCGCAGTTCTGTATGTGATAGTATGTTTGGCAGAATTACATCTTGTTTTTGAAATAGTGATGGACTCTGAATCCCCCTGCATCACAGCACATCCCTAGCTAACGTCCTGCCCCTTCATTGGCTCCTCCCCCAGATGTAAATGTAGCACCTTCCTCTATCAGCGTTTTGATCTCATCTTATTCAGAAGACTGAAAGGACTAAAGAAATATAAGTAAATTCTTAGTAATAATGGTGATTAGAAAACGTAATGTCAGTAAATCTTTGTTGAGTAGTTTTTATATTGCTTGTCTCTATCTGTTTTGAACTTTGAAAGGGATGTGACTGCTGCTGCTTTTATAGTTGGAGTGACCCTCTAATGCCCTCTGCCTTTTTAAGTAACCCCTACACATCTCTCCTTCTCCACCGAAGCTGGCAAGTCTCTACATGGCATGGAGAAACAGCTCCTCCTGGTGGCTAATGCCCACATGCACTGGGACCCAGAGTACTCCGACGTCAAGCTGGTCCAGACCATGATGTTCCTGTCGGAGGTGAAGAACATTGTGGACAAGGCCACACGCAGCCTCAAGCTGTCCTCTGTCTCTGGGGAGACCAACAGTATCCCTCTGGTGCTCTGTGCTGACCTCAACTCTCTGCCGGACTCTGGTGAGCAGCTGGCTAGGAAGGTTTAAACGAGCGCTATGCTAATGCCCTCGCTAGCTGCCTGGTAGACGGGGGGGGGGGGGTTTGACTGTGTAAACTGGACCAACATGGTTGCTTAATTGGTTCCAGATGTTTGCAGTTAACGTAGAAAGCTTTGTTAGTATTTGACCAGTTTCCTAGAACGTTTTTGCATAGTGAGCAGAAACCACGTCATTTAGAGCAATGTGTTCGCTGTGATTATGCCACGCTAAGGCTTAAAGCTACCATTCAATATTTTTTAGGCGACCCATTTTACGCCAGGTGTGCAGTATGTTATTTATATGACTATTCCTAGATTGTTGGACCCGCCCAGGCCATGGAACTATATTTCTAATGTGCATTTTCAACCTTCCCTGTGAAGATTGAACAGGTGCATTAACAATACAGTTCCTCTGTGATCAGAATTAATTTGCATTGGCTTTAATGCACATTAAAATCACTCGGATTGCAAACCGAAAGTGTTAGTTATTTCCAAACAATAGTTATTATAAATTGACTTCATAAACAATTAATCTCTGCATATTGGTTTTGTGCTTTTTTAAAGGCTAGCGATTGTGCTGTGTTTTATGAATGGGTTCGTGCACAGATTAGAGGATTTGCACATGTCTAATGTGAACACCTGCCTACATTGTTCGTTCTTCAGGCGTGGTGGAGTACCTGAGTCAGGGCGGGGTGGACTGCACTCACAAGGACTTCAAGGAGCTGCGCTACCTCGACAGCCTCACCAACTTCAACTGCAACGGCAAGAACGGCAACTCCACATCCAACTCCAGGATCACCCACGGCTTTAACCTGAAGAGCGCCTACGAGGACGGCTTGATGCCTTACACCAACTACACCTTCGACTTTAAGGTGAGACGCTCTCTGAGGCTACACAGACGTTCGTGTTTCATGACATTGACAGTACGGATGCACCGAATATTCGGCCACCGAAAGTTTTAGGCCGAAAATGGCCCGAAAGTGCATTTTCAGTTTTCGGCCGAAAGACTTATCACCAAAACAATATGGCCGAAATGTTGTGATGAGGCAAACAGAAACCGCAACCTGCACATGCTTGTCTGAAGCATAGATTTTATAATTATTTGATGGCTTGCAAAAACCTCTCTATCGCGCCCACTCATTCATTGTTGGTTATAGCACAAAAAGTTTGAAAATGCGTTCCATGTCAAAATTGATATTTTTTTATGTTTTGTATAGGTTACACCCTTCATTCTAATGTACAAAATAACCATGTTTACTTGTGAAAAACAGTTAATTTCAGTGGTTTTTTGGACTAGCCAGTAGGGATGGGCATGATTAATCGACAATTGATCATTAAGAATTTCGTCGATCACGTTCAATTGTTATCGATTAAACTAATGCAGGTTGCGTTGCGTATACGTTTTTTTTTAGCAAATAAATGAATTTCACTGTGGCAGCAAATAAACATTTTACCACCCAAGGGCAATACTCAGTTACCTGCAAGTTTCCGTTTTGATATCAAAAGTAATCATGACGAGGAATCAGCTTCCCCGGGCAGAGTATGTGAGTGCTATCGGCCCAGAAGGCTCTTGCTCAATATTGCTCCTGCTCCAGTAGGCTACCGCTCCATTCGCGCTCACATCACATGGTCAGGACATTCCCAGCCTAATGAGCCTGTAGGCTATGTGTGTAGGTTACTTCCCTGCAGATGAGTCTTTATGGAATATGAAAAGACAGGCTATCTCTCGCAAAGACTATTGTATGCGTGCAAATGCGAACAGAAAGGAACGAGGTGCGTACTCTATTTACTGGTTAGACCGAGTTATAAAACGATCAATTAAAACATTTAGTTCATTGT
>JACXGM010008403.1:0-13347 GCA_016801145.1 Umbra pygmaea | reverse complement strand
GAAAATACATACAGTCGCCTACATTTGTATAATGAGATTGCACTGTCTTGTATTAACATTTGTATATTACTGTACTTTAAAAACGGGTTGTTTTTCGTGTAGGCTACATGGTCATTGGACAACCGCTCAGTGAGCTAGGAGCGGGATTTCCAAACGCTCAACTCCGCTCACTTTGCCATCTCACCCCGGGATGGCCAAGTTAGCGCTGAGGTATCTGTGCATCCCGGCAACGTCAGTCCCCAGAGCCGGTGTTTCTGCGGCTGAACTGACGGTTAAACGGTTGCGATCGCGTCTGACCCCAGATCATGTCAATGCTTATCTTTCTCAAAAAAAATCTGTAAACTGGTGCAGAAGTTGTATAAATAGTAATTTGTTAAATAGCCTAATTAACTTTTAGGTATCTCTCTCACCCTCTTTATCGAAGAGTTTGAAGTTACATTTTGACAACCTGCCAGATCTAATTAGCCTATTATTATGTTTTTGGTTAAGTTATTTTTTAACATGATTTTTATTTTTATTTATTATTTTGGAACAAACGAGGGTCTCTGTTTAAGAACGCCGGCTCGCAGCTGCAGGTTCCGCAGCTTTACAGCACTGCAGCGCATAGCTACTCAAGTTTAGGCTAACCAAACATCCAGTTTAACTGCCACAAGTTGTTCTTCTTGTAATAAAGATCTCATCGAGGTAAAAAAAACACGCTGTAGTTTTATATTTTCATTGGATTTATTTATAAAAAGTTAAATTACTAATACATTTTAATATAAAAAATAATGATTAATCGATAGTCAATCGTTAATTCTCCCGACGATCGACAAAGAAAGTTTCATCGAATGCCCATCCCTACTAGCCAGATTGTCAAGCCTTGTCAAATCGCTTCAAAGTTATGTTGCCTGCTCTTTTGAGTGCTGCAGCAGACAGACCCAAACAACTTATCAGTAAAGTCAGCCTGTATTAAACCTAAAAATGACTTGCTAAAAGTTATAAATATAGTTGATTGTTTAAATGTCATTAATATGGTCACTGTTGCCAACAGCTGATTTAGCTGTATTAATAGATTACTACACAAGGAGTCATTTACTGTACAAATCAAATTCCACATTGGCGATGCTCTCCATATCTCCAGTGCAGAGGATAAAACATGTGCGATTGCACACAACTGTACTAAACTTGAATTAGGCTACCAACATAACAATACATTAAAGTTTTAGGATATACATTTGCAATTGGAGTGAAATCAATTTTTGAAGGATGAGCTAGATGTCCTGTCTTGACACTGAAAAAGTATTTTATCATCTCCTTTGTTCACTGTCGGTAATCGCAATGACATTAACATTTTTTGGACAATTCAATCTACTTAAATATATTATTTTTTTAGCATAATAATTTGTTATAATAGTGTTAATTGAATGCAATCAATATCTGCAGGTAATGTTTAAAGAAATAGTTCATAGATAAAATCTGTTTGAAACTGAGTGTCGGTGCTTCCCTCATGCATCACAATAATATTAGAATGAAACAGAATGGAATTTCTGAATGCAGTATCAGTTTTTGACGCATGTCAACTTTAAAATTATTTAACTTCAGTTGTGATAAAGATATCCTGATTCAAAGAGATTTGTTTTCCGGACTTTGTAGTTTCTTCCAAAGATGTATTCAGCCCAGAAAGTCAATATTTTTCCCAGGCCGCCACACAATTTCTGGATGTTACATGTGTGACGTCATAATTTCTTTCGGTGTTTCAGTTTTCGGTTTTCGTCCTTGGTTTCCTCTTTTTCGGTTTTGGAAAATTTTCATTTCGGTGCATCCCTAATTGACAGCTGTGCTTTTTATTGACTGGTGATGTTAAAAGTAAAATGACTGTTTTCCTGATGAGAAATTGAGCAAATGTTAAATACATTTCTAATATACAGATTATATCACTTAGAGGTTGGTTCAGGTTGTTGTTCCCTCACATTAAACTATAAGGCTAACACTTCAAAATTAGCTATTTGTTTCACTGTATGTTCTATTTGTTCTATGTTAAACTCTGTTCTGGTATAGTCTAGGGCTGGCCAATATTGCCCACATTTTTTACATTTTTGATTGTATCACGTTATTTGACGGTATTTATTGCTTTTAACGTGATTGGAGTGTCAGACGCGATTATCTCGCTAGCCGTACATGTTAGCATGTTTGTACCTTTGGACAGAGTCAGAGATATTGTGCCTCAAAATCTGTCTTTTAAAAAAAAAGACATAATGAAGGAAGTGAAAATGGCAAAATAACAAATCTGCAATGATGTAGGACATCATGCTGCACAAAACCAATTATTTTTGGAAGTGGGAAATGGCTGGTTTTATAAAAACGTGTAGGAAAATGGTGAATTTAATGAAGGTTGCTTTAGATAAGAATGTAAGAAGTTTTTGTATTTTTTGGGATGTATGACATAATTAATTATAATTGTCTCAATGTTTGATTTAATTTATTCATGTTGTAGCCAAGAGTCTTCTGAATCCAAAATTAAAGGCACTTCACTGTAGGTCCAAGTATGACTTTTCGCAGTGCATCATAGTCGCAATATGCGACGGTATTTACGCAAATCATATCATATTAACGAGCTGTTTCGGACGCAACACACGTCAGATTTTCTATTTTGGGACTGCATAATCAAGGCGGAAGACGGCGGTTGTCTAGGCGGCCGCTTTGACTGCAAAGCAGTGCGGGATACCCTGAGATTCAGATGGTTTTACACTGTTCTGACAAACGAAACTGACAGCGAATAAAGTTGAGTTATTGGTTTGATGTAGTAGTAAGTGAAACGTAAAATCCCCGATGTAGTTATGAACACAAGTTGTTCCAATTTTCATTGTCTGTACCCTAATTGGAGCGATAGTCTATCAATGTTACAGTATTCACATTCATAACATTTTAGCCCACGTTGCCTGATGTTTATCAGTGGTTAGATCTAATCAAAATGGCATGAATATTTACCAAATCTGTCAATATATAAACAGCATTGTCAAACTATACAGATGATTACATTTCACATAGTAGACAATGTTCGAATAGGCAACCTTATCAGCAAATTATTTTAAAACAACGTTTAGTACCGGCAATTGAGTCTAGTTGTTAATCTAAAACTAAAAGGTATTAGCTTTAGATGTTGCCATCTTTCAAATCTTTTCAGTATATTATCCTGACATTTCCATATCAAGCAGGTATTTGCATTTCTGCTTAAAATGTGTGTTATCTGTTAGCAATTACAATCAAATGGCAATTTATGTATCAGCAAATTCAAAACTCATCTATTTTATGTAATATAATACTTTGTTCTAATGGTGATCATTTAATTCAAACTATACCAGCAGTTGAGTTGTTGGGAATGTTAGTGCTGCAGGTGTTCATGGATTGGATGCGCACGCACACACAGCATGTTTATCAGCTGATCATCAAATGTGCGAATCACAGTGGCAAGATATTTAAAATGAGTTGTCAGATTTTGGGGTTGAACATGTGAAAAATGCCTGCACTTCCGAGTTGTGGTGAAATGATACTCTATTTGGTAAATAATGACACTTAAAATAAACAAAAATACGGGTATACGAGGTGCAGTGGAAATTCAAACTGGTACATATAATAGCGGAATATATTTTTTGGTATACCACTCAATCCTAGTGGTGTCCTTTGAAGAAGTGCTAAAAAAGCCTTACCTTGGCTAGCTACTAGTTACCTCCTTACTGTCCTCCCCTGATGTGACTCACCACCGTGTCTGAACAAGTAGCTGCTCTAAAGCACTGTTTAAGTAGTCACGCATAGAAATAGGATTTGCCTACATAGAATACATTTTTGGTTTCAATTGAATTCAATATATCTTGCCATCTTACATTTGAGTCAGTTGGCCGGCACTCATTTTCCCCTACATTTGAGACTGAGGTCTTTTTTCTTTATAGGGGGTGGTTGATTACATCTCTCCTCTCTTGTCAGGGTGTAAATTGACTACATCTCTTTTCTCTCTCGTCAGGGTGTGATTGACTACATCTTCTACTCCAAGCCTCAGCTCAATGTGCTAGGTGTCCTCGGTCCCCTGGACTCCAATTGGCTCCATGAGAACAATATCAGCGGCTGCCCGCACCCCCACATCCCATCCGACCACTTCTCCCTTTTTGCCCAGCTGGAGCTACTGCTGCCCAGCAGCCTGCCACAGGGCCAGGGCACCAACCAGGTGAACGGCATTCACCTGCCTGGAGGACGCAGGTAGTGAGGCCGCCACACCTCCGGGGGGCGCTGTGTTCTGATCCACAGCCTCTCCCTCCAGCTCCTCTTCTTCAGGAAGACGAGAAGGACAACACGAACAACCTGTAAAATAACAAACAGCCGTACAGTGAGGTCTGGCCGACAGGGATTTCTAATGTTGTTATTATGGATATATTATATATTTTTTCTTCGTTGTCATTTTCATTTTTTCATTTTTGAAAATGCTAAAGTCAATCCTGTCTGTTTGTAAAGCATATTATATTGTGTTTTGGATGCCACCTCTCAGTTCATTCTAACCCAAAACGCTTGAGAAAATAGAAAGGATAGTTTAATGAAAATTATGAAATAAACCCACTCCCATACGGGTATTTACCTTTAGCAATACCCCCAGAAACTTACCTTTGACATGACCTGTTTGGTCTTGAACAAACCCTTTTATTACATGGGGCGTTGACAACAAGGCCGGGAGAGAAAGGACACCATCTCTAAAGCTCCCAGCTGAAAGTCTGTCCTTTACCAAACCAGCATAAACGGCATTGGACTTGTCTGTTTCTGACTCACCAGCCAAGGCTAGGGATGGGCCTTCTCTCCTGTCCTGGGCTCAATGATGGTAGGATAGTATTACCATAGATTGAGCATCACGTAGATGAGTGTAGCGCCCTGCACTCTGTGTGCTGCAGGTCCAATACCGTGGTGCAGACGTGGTGCTCCCCTGGTGCTACCAGTCCACTGAGCTGACTGTTGTAACGTAGTCAGCCGTGTCTCTCTCCAAGTGGTGCAGTAGGAACTAACCCCACTGGTGCATGACAGTGGATTTCACTGATTATACTTGTTTTTTAGATGTTGGTGAAGTTCCTTTTAAGAAAGGACGACTGCACCCACCAAATACAATTGTCGGGACCTGTTTTGTGGCAGCCAGCTTAGCTTTAGTTAGCAGAGTGTTGGCCTGCCGGTCAGGCATATTCCCAGTAAGGAATCCGAGTTTTCGTGATTGAAACCAAATTGAATGATTTTAATTAGTTTTGTATAATGTGTAATTAGTGGCTAGCTACCATTCCCTTTTGCACACTGTTCTTTTACCATGGGCATGCATGCCTGGCAGTTAACTTTGTCTTGTTAATGACTTAATTTGGACCATATACCACCTTTCGTAAGGGTTAGGGGATTTTGGCTGAGGGGCAAGGCAACGGGGGAAATTCTCAACTTTATTTTTTCAGATAGTTTGTTACTTTTTAATCAGAGTGAGGGATTTCGCTGATGTATACTGGAGATTTAACCAGCAATCCTTTAACTGATACACACAGGCAGATGTTGTAGCACTGTCTCTTGAGGCCAGTAGTGACTTTCCCCCAGCCATAAATTCCAAACTCTACAGCAGTGGGTTTTTTCACAAGTGTTTGTACAGAATATAATAATTAAATCAGTCTTTACACGATTGTATATGAGCCACAAAATACCTGTTTTTTGGCGTTTTTTTGTATTAGGAGTAAATTATGATCCAATTTGAAGACAAAATAAGGCAAGATTGTATTGTAAACTATGGCTAAATTTTTATCCAGTAAATGTTAAGATTAATTGAAATTACCAGCTTGTAGAAAAGACGTAAGGGGTTGTTCCGGGCGATCGCTGCCACTACTTTGCACTCCCGCCACTTGGTTAACTGTTTGGATGTATCATTATAGATTTGTTTTTTCTGCTGTCGTTTTTTGACTTGAGAGCACGTTGCTCAGATTGTAAATAGATCTACTGACGAAATAGATACATACATACATACATACATACATCTCACCCATTCAGTTAACAAGCCATTGATCCATACTGATACAGAGTCACGGGTTAGACTGATGTAGGGCTGGATCTTGTAACACCCTATTCCCCAGTGCTGTAGTGCACTACTCCAGACCAGTCCTGTGTGTCTGCGCTGAGAAGTGCTCTTCATAGGAAATAGATTGTCATTTGATATTTCTTCAAGTGATTTCTTTTTTGTGTCATCCGTACTTCCGTAATCCCATAGTTTCAGTGGAACCAGAACATTGTCTCACCGTAGAAGTTTGACGTCTTGCACTATTAACAGTTGGCGAGGACCGGAACAACCTCTTCTGTTTATTTTTAAATACTGTTGAGACATTTGTGAAGATTTTATGTCCTTTTGTTTTTGCTATGGTTTGGATTTTCTTTCCTTTTTTGTATGAGCTGTGACAATGTTATAATAATGTGTGTATATATTTCCTCCTCGTTGAGCGATCTAGTAATCAGGTATTCGAAGTCCCCTTGTGTCAGCACCCTCCTTGTTCCTAAAGTAATAGTTTGCGTTCTCTGTAATGCAGCCCTCCGCTTTCCCGGAGTTGGGTTAAAGTGTGCGTTCCGTTTTACCTCTCTGCCACCAGTATGATGGATGCCGGATGTAGTTAATGCATGCCAGTTGTAACTGGTGTTAATGCAGTGAATGGAAATTGGCAGGAACTCAAAATATGCTAGCTGTTCACTGAAGGCCTCCAGTCACTGTGCTAACGCTAATGAGCATTGCCTTGCAAGACTACACATCGCTTTGTTTATACTGAACACAGACATACCGATGGTATGCACAAGTTAATCTAAAGGGGTACGATGATTGAGAACCTCAATGTCAGTTTGAACTATTGCTTTAAGTGTTGCTCCTAGCCCCCTCCAGTGTCCCCGACCCACCCCCAACCACCGAGCCTCTCCTGCCACTGGCCCTCCTTAACCAAGACTAATTCCTAATCTACAAAGCATGTTCCTCTAAACCCGCGTCTTACCCCCTTTAATACAGGAGAGTCAAGTGTATTGCTTTAGTCGTTTAACCCCTCTACTAAAGCCCCCGCAGGGTTCCATTCACGTTCTTATCCGTGGAAACGTCTGTAGGACAGTCGGGCCAGACAAGCGTGTTGTTGTTATCCATCTGTTTTGTTACCACTTGGACCAAAGCATGAATTATGTCAATGGTGACTGACTCTTACATTGCAACTGTCACATTTTTTTTAACAGGAAATGTAATATGCACTTATGGTAGACAGTTACAGTCTCACCTTTTCCCCCAATTATTAGTAAGAATGTCACCTTTTAAAGTAAATGATACTTTTGCCACTGTGCTAAATTTAGGATTTTATGAATTTTTACAAAGGGAAAAAAATGAAATAGGAAATCAATGTAGGCCTTGTTCGAAGTGTTTTTTTTTCTCCATTTATGTCGTCCCCACTTTCCCACTTGAAATGTAGTTTTGAGCTTAAACCAATGTGTCTACTTTGAATATCCCTGAATTGCTGATAGTATTGTAGTAGATTTAAAGACTTAGCTTTTTGTAAAGTGTGAATAAAAGATGTATCTGATGTTTCCTTTCTAAAACATTGAATTGTGTTGTTAATGTGTATATCCAACGATTGCTGCATTGGTTTCAATTCATCCAATATTGCATTTCCACTCCCTCTCCAACTTCCAACAACGAAATTAAGTTTTTTTATGTAGAAGTTATACTTATAATTTTGACAACACTTGGTCACTATTTTGGGAAGCAGGATGCTTATCGAAGGAGTAATTCCTAATAGTTTATCTTTACAAATGTGAATATTGAGGTTTTTTCTCTGCTTTGTTTGGGATGTCACTTAGACTAACACTGATACTATAATCTTAGGCAAGTGTAGACTTGTCTTCCTAAACAACTCAGTTGTAGAGCACCCTATTGTTGCCTAGTGTGAAACAAATGTGTGTAACACAAAGCTAAAAATGTTCTGCTGGTAGCTAAATGTGGTGATTTGAGAACTATTTGGTCCAGCTCACTGATTCACTGTGGCTATGATAATAGTTCACTTAGTATCTCTTCTTACCTGATAACAACCCCTAACATTGTCTATGCATGGTTATGAAGGCAACCATACTTCTTGATGTGTCACCATGGGCTAAATGTAGGGTTACATTATTGTACTTCAGTCTGGACTACTTTTACTTTCACACTCTTTGTTGGTTTCTAGGTGTTGTATAGGACTTTTTTCTGACTGTTCTCCCTGTCAAGGTGCACACCAAAGCTGGCTTATGTTTTAACTGTTTATACATCCCATCCAAAGACCAATGTTACAACTCATGGTTGTCAGGCAAGGAACTCCTAGCTTTCTCCAACAAATGTGATTCACATTTCAGTCTAGTCATTTTGATTCCCAAGAACCTTGGCAATAATACTCAAAATCACTTAAGACTTTTAAAATTATTTTATTCGGAATGAAATATTTGTAGAACTTTTATTAATGCTTTTTTAAGTCACATATTTTTCAGCTACTTCCCATTGAGCAGAGGTCTTTCTGCTGACTTCGTCCATCGTGCACGTCATCACTGCCTACCACTGATCTCTTCTCCTGGTTTGATCCCTGTATATTCAGGTCCTACCCAACTACCTGTCCATACTGATTCTTGTTCCATGATCTAGATTGTATCCGTAGCCAGCTGAGTGCATCCGTGTTGTGTGTCACTGTGTATGGTACATACACTGGACCAACTACTTGTTTACCATTCATAGAATACCAGCAAAAACACTTGCACAACCTTAAAAGAAAATTCATCAAAACAGATTGGAAAAAATCGAGGCAGCTGTTTTTAAAACCAATAGTACAAACTGTTAAGAAACGGAATGGTAAACAAGGCTTTTATTTTTCTCCTTTACAGTCTAAGTGTCTTTGGAATAGTTCTTTGTTTAACACATTTGGCTTGTTTTATTTACTCATGTATTTTCCTACTTCTGGTTAAAAATAAATTCTATATCTGTTTCTATATGTCTCTACTGGTTCTTTGTGGTGGATCTGCTGTGTCCATCCCCCTTTTCACAGGGCATTGCATTCACCTCAGGTGTAATGTATTTTGACACTTGTTTTACATGTGAACAAGTATGAATCTGTCCTGTGATAAGTACTGACCACTGCAGACCGGGAACATCCCACGAGCTGCAGACCCCAGTCATCTAGCCATCCCAATTTTGCCCTTGTCGAAGTTGCTCAAATCCTTAGGCTTAACCAGTTTTCCTGCTTCTTCAGTTTGTCCTCAAAGTTGATGTTTTAAGTAGGAAAAATGGGCAAGCGTAAATTTTTGAGCAACTTTGACTTGTATCGTTTAATTTCAAGTAGTAGCCAAACTACATGTAATTATACATGTTTTGACCACAAGGGGGTGCTGTAAGATCACAACAATTCTGGAAAGGAAAACAAAATCATTGATTTTAAACAATGAGTCCTGTTGTGCTATGTCGAGTGCTATTCATGGATCATCTATATCTACATAAAGTGCGAACTATTGTTCCAAAGCTGTCAAACGTTTGTCCCGTTAAGAATAATGCTTTTTCATGACTGAATTAGGGCAGGTATGTGCCCATACTGTTTCGCCCAGGGTTGAATCAACAGAGACACCTTACGATCCGACACTAACAAGTAGGTGAGCTTACCTTACACGTTGATAACTATCCCATTTTAAGAAGTGGTCATAATGTGATTTAAGGGTCATTAGAGACTATGACCGTCAGTATCAGGGTTTGTGAAACGTCCTGCACTATTAAACAAAGCAGCTGATGGGTGAGCGATTCCTAAATACTGAATGTGTTATTGAAAGGGAAAAGCATCCGGTAATATCACAGATACCATATGTGCATGTTCCTAGTCAGTATAGTACATCTGGTGGCTCTTCAACACCTACCATCGAATCTGTAATTGTTCCTTATGTGCGGCTTATTGGGCTCCAGTGTTTTTTCCTCTCTAAAGGCATGCATGTGAGGTCATTCTACATTTTCCAGTAAAACATACTCAGTTTTTCGGCTATCCTCCAAAGTAAAGTTTTGGATTGTGGAAAATATTGAGAATGAATATTGATACGTTTTTAATTATTTTCTATCATAAATATAATCAATTAATAAATTACCAGTAATTGTTAGTTAATGTGGATGTTGATGTAAGATTGGATGTGTGTGAGCGGGTGGGTTTGCACCTCCCTGGTTGATTCCGTTGCTGGCGCTCGATCAGTGTTTTGTTGACGTGGCAGCGTGAGTCCAGAAGGAGGCTGTAAAGTGCTTGCAGATGTAACTTCTCTCCCCTGCTCCAGATCTCTCACTCTCTTTACACAACAGTAGTTAAAAAGCTGACCTGACCTCACATGTAGATTAGTAAATATGTACCTGCATCATTCTCTCTCACTGGTACTTCCTTGTGACTGTTAATGTGGACTATATGGTGAATGAATGCATATTTCTGCTGGCCTCTTTCATGTGCAAAAACATTTGTGTATGTTTGGGTCCTGTAGGTGGACAGCAGAGCTGCGTTTTCTGTGTGAAGCGCTGCAAGATCTTACTGACACACTAGCAAAAGTTCTGATTTTGTGTGTGCCAGAAAATTCACAATAGCAAACTTAGAATAGTTCTTGAATCTAGTGTTTTGGATTCCAGTGGAACATTTGGGAGGTTGAAGTCTGCTGCTGACTGCTATGGGTTTCAGTACTAAAGATCTAACAAGAACACTTAGAACAGTTCTGGATCTACTGTTGAGGATTCCATTAGATTAACATTGGTAAAGACAAATAGCTTTAATCAAACACTGTTCATCTGGAACATCACAGATAATGTATGTCATGTTGAAATGTGGAATTTACAGACAAAAGGGACTGGATTTGATCTGATGGTGAACATTGTCAATGGTAGATCGTTTAGTATTGTGGTACTCTGACCTCAACAGTAAGGGTGACTCCTGTTTTTAATATTTGAACTTGCCAGCACAAAATGCTAATTTTACAATTATGTTTGCACACGTTAAGAGTTATGTGGGGATGACGTGAAAACTCATTGCCACGTAAACATTCACACGTGTGGTGTGTGTTGAAAGATTGCTGTTTCTGTAATAGAAAATAGGTGACACGTACATTATAACAAAGTTCTCTTAGCCTTCTGTGTTGTGTGTCTGTTAATGGCTGTTTGCATGTTGTCATGCGTGTCAAAACAAGTGTTTAGGTAACTTTTCCCATATTAGGACATACAGATGTAAATAAACATAGTATAAAACCTTTGCATTCCTCCTAAATATTGTAAAACACTGTTAAACACACCATATGAATGTTAACATTTGTCTGATTTAGGCAGTCCTAGTCAGTTTAGAGGGTCAGACGTAGTCGGAAAGTTGCCCGGTTCGATTCCCGACTGTGCCAAATTACATTGTGTCCTTGAGCAAGGCACTATAACTCAAGTGGCTCAAGGGGATGGCCCTGTACTTACTGTAAATTGCTCTGGATTAGACCATCTTCTAAATTACTAAAATGTAGTCTCTTGACTCATCCTCCCATGGTCTCTCATATCATTACAATTGATATTGTTTATTTTCTTGAGACAGTGCACATTAATCAACAATCTTACACTACTGTACAGACTGTAAATGAGCCAGATTATAGCATAGATGGTCATTTCCATCTGTAGTCCCAAACCTAACCTGCATGTTTTTAATGGTCAGGGAAACCGGAGTACCCGGAGGAAACCCACGCAGACACGGGGAGAACATGCAAACTCCACACAGAAAGGCATGGGATGACCGGGGTTCAAACGCAGAACCTTCTTGCTGTGAGGCCACAGTGCTATCCACTAGGCCACCATGCCTGCCTAATGTGTATAACACCCTTTTCCTCTTTTCTCTCTTTTCCTAACACACATCTCTGCATGCCTGACTGGCATCTTTTCTTGGATGTTGATCAGCCTCCTCGAGCTCAGTCTTGACAAGACTGTGCTGCTACTCTTCTTCTGGGGAGTGCCTGACCGTTCCAAAACATGTCTGTCACTGTTGACAACATCTCAGATTCTTAGTTCCAGGGTGCAAAGAATTTGGTGTGACCCTAAACAACAGAAACCTTATCGTAATTTGCAAACACGAAGGACGGACTGACTTCTGCAGGATTCCGCTTGCCAACATAGTAGAAGATCTTACCTCACACAGGATGTAGCAAAAGGAACTCAACATGTCACACCTGGAATTCTCCAACTCCCTGTTGACTTGGCTCCCATCATGTGACAGAAACCTCTACAGAGACGCAGCTCCGAACCACCCCGGTATCCAGCTTCCCCTAGGGTGTAGGATGGAAGACTGTCTGTCCATTTCCAGGAACCATCTGAAACCCTGCCTTTTTTATAGTGATCCTAAAGTAACTCCACAGCCACCTTCTAGATTGTCTTTGTAAATGAACAATTGCTGTGTTTATTATTTGGAATGACCTTCCACCACTGCCATTTGTTGATTATCTAGTTAATTAAGTAGTATGTACAGTACCTACTAGTACTGAGTTATGATTGTTAACTAGCTATATTAAAATGTATGCACTAAATATAAGTTGCTCTGGATATGTCTAAAATTGTTACCTTTATCCTCACATTCACATCCCATAACCCCTGTGTTGTGCCTACCGATAGTCTAGCAATACGGATTTACACACATTTACATATATTTCTATAGACGGTAATGTTTGGAAAATAATTACTTCAAATACATCATGTTGGAATTATTTGAAAAGTATTTGAAATACCTAGTTTAGATTTCAAAGCGGTTTAATGTGAGACTGGATTTACTTTCAAAAGCTGTAAAAACTGTATTTCTTGATATTCAAAACATATGAGAAAGTTATTTATTTGGGATAATGATTTCTACACTATGTAGATTGTTACACACGAAACCACAACCTAAAATGCGTAATTTATTCAAAGACTGACCTCCACGAGCCCATCGACAAACACTGTTTCCATCCATCCATCCATTTCCGTCCGCTTATCCGGGATCGGGTCGCGGGGGCAGCAGCTCCAGCAGGGGACCCCAAACGTCCTTTTCCCGAGCCACATTAACCAGCTCCGACTGGGGGATCCAGAGGCGTTCCCAGGCCAGGTTGGAGATATAATCCCGCCACCTAGTCCTGGGTCTTCCCCGAGGCCTCCTCCCAGCTGGAAGTGCCTGGAACACCTCCCTAGGGAGGCGCCCAGGGGGCATCCTTACCAGATGCCCAAACCACCTCAACTGGCTCCTTTCGACGCAAAGGAGCAGCGGCTCTACTCTGAGATCCTCACGGATGACTGAGCTTCTCACCCTATCTCTAAGGGAGACGCCC